>JAQFXU010000272.1:0-65319 GCA_034693705.1 Spatulosminthurus flaviceps | reverse complement strand
CTAGATGAAGAGGACACCTACATCTCCTTCCAAGATGAAAAATTCGCCACTGTGTGTTTTACCTACTGTCATGATATTAATAGCGCATCTCGTTTTAAAATGTTAAAATTTGATTGGTACAAATTAGCCTTTTGTATTTCTAGTTATGAACAATATTTAACATGGAAAGTTTGGCACGGAGTAGTTTTAACGCCAACACTAGCCTATCATATGGGCCTAACGACGACTAAAAGCTGTCCATTATGTAATAATTGTAAGCCATCAGTAACACATTTTATATTTGGTAATTATTTTGAAGATATGTGGAACTATATTCAACACAAAATCCTAAAAAACGAGAACTGGAAAACCAAATACAGAATACACGGTCTCAAGGACTGCAAATTGAATCACTTTATCTTTGCAGCCCACCAGGTCATATATCAAACTTTGTTTTGTATAATTAATAAGTACCATTATAACAACAACCCTATTTTAGTATACAAACAGAAAATATTTGAATTATTGTACGGTGACTTTCATGCTAAAACAATGCAGGGCGATCTTGGTGTAGTTCTATTTCAAGTATACTGGATGAAATGCGAACATTTGTATAAAATAGCGGGAAAGAGCATTGATATCCGCTTGTAAGTTTTTGGTTGTTGTCATAACCCTTTAGAAATCAATTGAATAAAATGTCCTTAAATGGAAAAAAAAAATTTCGGTCATTAATAGGGTAGAAACTGTTTCGGTCTTTAAGTTTTTAACGAAAAAAATCATCCAAACAATTTTTGCCCAATACGGTTGAATTAATAAAACATTTGTGCGTCCAGAAAACAAAACGTCGATTTTTTAAATCCATAGATATTATTTGTGCAAAAGTTTTTTATTCATAAAATGTTTTGTTCGATATCATTTATTCAGACAATTTCTCGTTCAAATATTTTCATTAAAATAGTCTAGATAAATCGTGTACTGGTCATATTTTAAAATTTATTTGTATTTTATGTAATTTTTTGTTGGTTACATTAATCTTATGACAACCTTCGTGTTATTTGGATCAAAAAATATCTGAGAACTCTACTAGGAAAATTTATCGGATAAAAGCTTGTTAGATGAATTTGAAATTTTTTGGCAAAACTTTGACGTGGTTCACCTTATATAATAACACAAATAATTCTAGGGATGGAAAACATCTAAAAATAAAAATCTGGTTGAAACTCTTTCGAACAAAAATGTTTTGAATGAAAATATTTTGAAAAGTTGTTTCTGGATTAATTGATACTGAAGGGTATGCTTTCTTGATTATTTAATGTTGAACAAAATATTTTCTGAATGAAATAATTTTTGACAAAATATGTTTGCGCTGTAAATGTTTTGACCACAATGGTTTGTTTAAAAAATGCTGGACGAAAACGTCCCTGAGATAAAATGGCCTTCGACATTAGTAAATTAACATTATAATGGATACGTAACCTTAGGACAAAACGCATAATTTTTTGTACAAAATGTTTGCACCCAGTTTCAACAATAATTTTTTCATCGAGAGAATCTTCTGGCCAAAAGATTTTCAAGTGTTGTGTTTGTCACAAAATGTCATCCATAAATTTAGTTATTAAAAAATATTCATACACCTTTTTTGTTCAAGAAATCATTGGAAAAATGTTTAGCTGAAGTTTGCAACATTTTGAAACTTGTTGAAACGTTTTTACTAAGTTACATAATGTTTATATGATTCTAAAGAAAGAAATGAAGGGTTTGGAGAAGTAGAAAAATCTCAGTTACAGGCAAGTTAGTTTAAAGGGTTTTAGCCGCAATTTGGGCTGGCAAATCTTTCGACATTTGCTTGCAATGGCTCACATTTCAGTAACATCGTTCGAGATGAAGTTTATGTTGATTTACAGTCTCAAAAAATGAACGATATTTTTCTTCTACCGTTGAGAATTATTTACCACTCAAATACTTTTTTTGCTGAACATAAAACAGAGGGAAATATTTACAAAGTGAAATAGCCAGGCCTGATAATTATTTTCATGTAGGATTATCATGAGGTAATTCTGAGGGTATGGACAACCATAATGAATCAAGATGCGTAAAAGAAGGGAATAAATTCAAAAATTCATTACCTATACAGCTATTATACTCACTCAGCATGTAAATAACAATTTAGTTTGCGTAATGTGTTATTTCAACGCTCATCAGTTTAATGTAAGAGTGAAGGCTGCGAAAACATCTAAACTTGTTGTTTTCTGGAGCAAATATAACAATGCTATGTATTAATAGTGGGTACATATGCACGTAAAATTTTGTTCGTAGCATAAAAGTGACATCCATTCATCTGCGTATGTCAGTACTATTAGCAATTAAATATTATCCAAAGAATCTGGATAGAGAATTCGAGACTTGTATTGGATTTGATATACCAAAATGTACTAAAAGCTTGTGACATATTACCTTGTGCAAGGAAAATGTTCAACCACAGAAAGCCTTGGTCAACGTGGATATTACTACTAGCGTAAATACTGCAGGTCTGCGAAGCACAGGAGAATTCTTGACATAACAAACAAATTTTATTGAAACAGCATTTTTTGTTTCCTTGAATTCAATTTCTAAAGACTGAATAAATACAAGCAAAGAGCGGCTGCATGGGATATTGTAGGTCATCAAATTAGAATTGTGCTCTGCTTTGGGTCGCTAACCTATATAAATCGGACAAATATTTGTTCCCCTCTACGTTTTCACCAAGTCAGTTGATGTTATAACAGCTCAGAGGACTTTTTAGAACTCAAGTATCTTACAATGCGTACCAAAAGCGTAACATTTAATTTTTTGGCTATGCTGTTGCTTCTGGTGAGAATTTTAAATTTATTATCTGGCTTCCACCAAAATTTGTTTTTGATTAATTTAAATAAATTATTTGAATACAGATCAGCGTTAGTTTGCACGCAGCGTCCGTGGAAAGGAGCCGGCGACAAGGTAAAGGAGTAAAATTTGGAATTTAGAATACAATGTGTCAGTGCTCACAAGTCTAAAACTGATTCAAAATCATTTCTTTTAGCAACTTTCGGAACGAATGGATATTGTGGGGGTTACAATGATGTGGACTGCTCCGCAGTGTGTTATTGGAGTCGCTTCACTTACTACCAATGTCGACCTGATCTTTGTTATTGCTACTAACTTAAAAATTGTGTGAGGCTGGATTTGTTGTAGTTGTAAATTGTAATGATTTCCATCTAATGACATTTTAATGGGATTGTGCGTCAGTGGAAAAAATACATTTAATCTTTTAATCATTTTACGAACATGTGTAAAGTATTTATTAAAATTGAAATTTAATAAAATAATATTATGTACAGAATTAATCGCGAACTCTGACTTTACGAATAACGTGCTCATGCGCTGGCTATGGAATATTTTGTAGTGAGGGGTTTATTCAAACATGTCTGTCATCATAATAATAATTTGCCAACAATGCATCAAATGTAGAGAGAAAGCAAACTTTTATTTCACTCATGCAAAATTGTATTTCCCTTCGACTCATCCCTCATCCCAACTAATTTCGGACAAACATTCTACGCAATAAAAGTCCAAACTATATTGTCTATTGACGAGCAAGTTCGAATCTGGTACTCATGGACGACTTCAAAATGTCCGAATTTCAATTGTTTTTGAAACCAACAAAATTATAGAAACAAGTGGTAGCGCTAAGAAATGATTGGCAACGCTGCGTAGAAGAAGTTCAATAAACACACAACGACATGCTTTGGAACTGAAAAATATTTTTAATACATTTATTAGAGATGCATGAATATGCTTGATAATAGAGGCACACCTATTTACTTAATCCGCAAATAACATAAAAATGGAAATTATATCGGGGTAATTCATTCAGGGCGCCGAATTGGAAATTAAATGATCTATTAGTTCAGTTGGTATATAATGGGCGCGTTGTTAAAGTGCCAGATTTTCTAGACGTAGCCAGGCAATGCCTGATGAGCGAGAGTTTAACAACACCAAATCCATTCTAGCAATAAATGTTCTAATCTAGGCGGACTTTAACAACGCGGTGCTGCTAGTTGCCTAGATTAGTCTTCTTTTAACAACACGGCCACAGTCAGTTTTCGCCTAGTTTTTGTATGATTTTAGCAGGCTGCTCTAGATGAGCCTAGTTTTGCGCATATCTAGAACTAGGCAGGTTAAGAACAAGGCAGCATCTGACTGACTTGACACAAGCAAGTAATTTCTTTGCTAGTTTAGGAGCAGTGAAAATTCAGACACTTCGACTGGCTAACTAAAGTCTGAATTTAACAACGCGCCCAATGCGTCGACCCATAATTTTGAACTACTATAAGAAACATATTATTGTATGCATATATAGAAACTTTATTTTCACTGCTCCCCATTGGGAGTAGCCATCATTGACTCAGTATACTGTATGACACATTATTTAAGTCTAATTTACAATTTTTCAAACTTTAGATTAGATTTTGTTGTATAAATGATTTTGACAAATTAATGCTCCATTTTTTAGAACTATAGCCACTACATCTTGGACTATAGATGTTGGTATTCCGAATTTTCTTAAGAATGTTATGAAAAATTTGGAAATCGTCCCTCTGGCACCAATATATAATCCTATAGTTTCTATTTCTTTTACATACAATTATTTCTGAAATACTGAATGCAGGGATCACATATTCTCTTCTTTTCCACATTTACATGTTCTGCCTGGTTAATGTTGTCTTCCATACGAATAGTAGGATCAATAATGTAGCCTTTTTTAGTTTTCATATCTATTGCTAAGATGTCAACTCTTCTTCTTCTCCCATCTGTATCTTCACCAAATATTTCCTCTTCTACTCTATAGTTGTGTTCTCTGAGTTTTGTTGCCAATAACGATCTAATGTTGTGATGTCTATTGTTCCTAAGAAGATCCCCTCTCGCACATTTACCCAGGACATGGCCTAAGGTTTCATACTCATTGCAATATCTACAATGGTTATTACCCTGACTAAAGGTGTATTGTTTGCACAAGGTGCTTCTTATCACATATCAACATTATGTATCAGCAGTAATTTTCAAGCATTTGTTTCCCTGAAACCAGTGATGGGAAATCGGAAAATATAAATTAAAATTCAAATTAAATATACATATATTTCGTAAAAGGATATTTCGTAGTAGGGATGTGGTGCATGGCGGATATTTCGTAGTAGGGATGTGGTGACGGATATGTCAGTCGGATGATGTTGGAGGTATCATTCGAAAACTCTTGATGAGTACTTTTCCAATGTACCCTCCGTTTATCTGTGTGGAACTGAATGGAATGTGAGTAAAGGGAATTCAAATAAAGAGATAATGCACAAACTGAAACGAAGTTTGGGAGCAAAAAGCAAACCGATCCGTCCGCTGTGACGGATCGGTTTTCATACCGATTGTGAGTCAAAGAAACATAATTAAATTCAAATCCTCTCTCTTTGGCGAAAAAGCCTTTTATGAGCAATAGTCATTTAATTGCCTTTCTTCATTTTACCCTTTCACGACCTCCACTTTAGTCATAAAAGTATCTCAGTAAATCTGCAGCAAATTACTCGCTGTGTACCTTCCAGGATCATATTTCAATGTTTAAATATTTTAAAATGCAGGAAGAAGTTGCATTATTCAGATTAGTTTTAATTCAGTTCGAAGGAAATATTTCCTTCGAACAATTATTAGGAACCGCCATATCGTCGGCTAAAGTGCAAAAGGGGCTCTACGCAGAAATCCTTAGTACGAGATATAGTTCCAACTCTCTGCTCTTACAAATTCTAAAGCAAAAAGGGGCTATACGCATTCCCGCAGCTGTTCGCATGGTTACGCTTCTGTACGTACATGCACAAACTTGGCTCCTTTGAAAATTAAGCGACCGCTGCATATAGCCCCTTCTTGCACAATGCTTCAAAAATTATGGCCCCTTTTGCACTTTAGCCGACGATATATTGATGTATGAAACATATCGTCGGCTAAAGTGCAAAAGGGACACCTCTCATACATGGTAGCGCAAGTTAATTCCCGTTTAAGCGATTTCTGCGTATAGCCCCTTTTGCACTTTAGCCGATGATATTAAAATGCAAAAAATAATAATAACTTTTACAACTCGACGATTTATAAACGAACGGTTGTGGAATAAAGCTGAAAAACGTTTCATTTTTGTTTGCTGTCAATTTGGTTTGTCTTATTATGGTAGTTCAAAAATTAACCGAGTTTGGTGCAAAAAGTTTGTTTTTGAAGTCTCTATTTTAACAATTTCCAAGAAACCAGGAAAATCTCGGGTGAAATCTGTTTTCATCGTCTTCTGCAAAAAGTAGGTTTTATTTCCCCCAATAATTCGTCATTGGGCCGAAATTTTGAAAAATGCTACTAGTGAAATTGTTTGTAAAAATTTCAGTCCCAGAGCAACAGCCCAAATTCCAAAAAAGTATTTTTAGTAAACTTTCACGCCCATTCAAGTTTTCCCAGTTTCTTCATGAAAATTATATTCTTGTCAACTAGCTCAAACACGTTTTTCCACCTACAAATGATTATCTCAATGAAAAAATAATTAATTTGAATTTACATTTTGAATTTTATTTTTATTTTACTATAATTTTCCTATAATTATATTTACATTCACTAGAAAAGATCCGATGCTTTTAATCGGAACAAATAACTAATACAAAATCATTACTGTACAAGCAGGGAACAAAAACCCAATGAGCCCTTAAAATTTACAAAACAATGTCATAGTAATTATCGTTACGGTTATAAAAATCTGTAACCAAAACACTTTGCTTCTCCCTAACTTCCAAAAATTTCTCCTCTCCATGAAATTCACTGCTTTGAATTTCCTTCAGGTGAAGGCCCACAGTGTACAGGCTGAAAAATGCAGGGATGGCAAATAAGAGGAAGATCAATAAGGCTTGGCTGTGACAAGTCGCTGCAATAACTATGAGTCCCAATGAAGTAATCGTCAGCATTGAATTAAACACCAACCAGGCTTTCACGTAATGTGCGTGACCCTGTAAAAAATACAAATCAGGTGAATATTTTCAAGATTAAATTAAATTTTCCACCGCAAAATGCCACGATGTTTTTAATTATTATTGCAGATATAAATCTTACATGAACGGATCCAATGAGGAATAAAAGGCTCATGACAAAATTCAAAGCACAGAGCATGCTGACTATTATAAAGAAAATTGTTGCCCACAACACGATGAAGCGCTCAAAAATGTACACTACATAGATGAAACTCATGGTTCCGCAAAGACTTGAAACCTGTGGGAAAAGTCAAAATTTTATTTCCTATATGATCATTAAACTAGAAATATTTTTCTCAATTTCAAATGTTACTTTTGCTGAAAATTTTAGAGAAATTTTAGTCTAAAATAATATTTAAAAAAAAAAATCTTACAATATGTAACCACGCGAAGAATCGAGCCCAAGTACTAACTTCCATGAACAAAATTTGTCTTTCCATTTTTTTCCAAAATAGAGACACAAAAACTTCAAAAAATCCTTGCCCTACGGGAGTAGTGCTAAAATCACTAAAAGTACGTTATCAAATTTTAATAAAACCTTTAAAAAAAATCAAAAGTCCCAAATAATTTCAATGTAAACAAAACTTTATAAAAACATAACAACACTGACAAGACAGTTAACCCCAAGTGAAATTGAAACCAAGTTGAGCCCTTTTTATACCATGAAAATTCACACAAGAAAAATAGAAAATCCGTAAGAAAGGTAGAAAGATTATTTAAGGGCTAGCTCTTTTTATATTTATTTAGACTCACTGGTGAGTCAAAAGTGTCCAAGGGTACAGAAGGCAGATGCTTATGACTCATTCCTGAGAAGTTAATCGAAAGTGAATTTGTAACATATAATGGAGCTAAAATTAGAAATGTCGTTGAACTTTCGAAAAACGTATTAGTCAAGATAAGCAGTTTTACTTTTTAGGAGCCTTTTTTATATTGTACTAAGCTCATGGTATTAGTTAACTCATGACCACCAAATAATTCTGTTTGAAGAAGCATGTTTTGTTTTTTTTAGCATTTTATGTTGTTATGTGATGATATTTTTTTCTGAAAAATGGACATTATTAGAATACGTGCAATAGAGTATGGGAAATTTTTCGAAATTCTTAGATTCTCAGGAACACTCCAGTGACCTTATACAGGCACGGTGTGCTCATATGAGTCATCCTCAATATTATAGGTACGCTTGTGAAAGCACCTTCTCTTTTAAAAGGGAGCTTTTGTTTTCCAGGGTTTTGTGTTGGGGTTGGAGTTACTCACAACGATTCAACTGTTTTGACCAACAAGCTCGAAAGAAATGAGAAAATTAAATTTTGTACCGCATGACACACATTTAAGGATGAAAATGTTTTTAAAGAAGAATATTATAGAAAATAAGTATTATTGTTCTTTGCAACCCAACAGATTAATTATTTTGTTATATGTATATTTGTTTATATTCTAGTCATGGAAATAGTATTTGTTACTTTGGAAAAATATTTCCAAAGCTCCATGGGAATAAATTATTCCCCTGCAGCAAATATTTATATTGAGTTACACTATATGTGGGTCAAGAAAAAACAGGAATTTTGGAAGAATTGCAATGTTGCTAAATGTTAGACCAAATCGATTTTTTCAGTCGTCATGCTAAACTGTATGTTTTCACAAAATTTCACCTCCCTATAGCTCTACTATGCTAGAAACAGAAGGAGCCGATGTCCATTTCTTAAACAAAGAGTAAATGAGAGAAAATTGTTTCTTTGACACAGACGCAACAAAAATCCTGGGACACGGAAAAAATCTAAATTTAGATTTTTGGAAGAAAAATAATTACGTAGATTCTGTTACGGTAATCGCCTCAAAATTTATTCTAGCATTATTCTAATAGGCTAAAATTAGCAAAACTTCAAGCCATTTAACCCCATGCTTAACATAAGATGATATGCGGTCTTTTTATTGTGTCCAATGTCGTGGAGGTTATTATGCTTTCAAAAATATTTTTCCGGGACATTTTTCCGATCAGTTTCTACAATATGAACGCGACTACAATCATAATACGAGTATAACTATTTGAGTACTAATCGCTCAGCGACTGCCACTACTAATTTCCAGGCTATGCGAAACCAGCTTTAAAAATGTTTTAATCCCAAATCCCAGTATTTACAATGTATAGAAAGACAAACCCTTATAACTCTTCTGAATTACGCGATTGCATCCTGAGATAAAAATCCCGGTTGAACCCGATTAATCGGGTGCATTCAATGAGCGAAGCGATGAGATTGAATGGAAATATACGGTTGTTACTGCAGATTTAAAGTATTAAAATTAAAAGGCCGACACAGGATATTGTAAATTTAAATTTGCTTATACGTACTGAAAGAACTTACTATGTACGTCTACTCGAGAGCATTCAAGTATTTCGTCAGCAAATGAGCGTCAATGTAGAGCTGTATATATATATGTATAAATACGAAAGCAATACCAGCAAATGATTTTATGCGATGGCGAATGCCTTAATCGATCACTGTTTCACTAACATTAAGATTCGTGTCGGAAATATTTTCAAAGCACCTTTTACTTTTCAGACACATCGAAATTGGCAAAAAACTTTGACTAAATATAGCATTTTCGAAAAATAAAAACCTGGATTGCTTTACTAAATGGAATTATAGGAATATGTGTGTAAAAATATCCTCTCTGTCGTTTTTCAAAATTTCAAAAAATTTGCAAAATTTTCAAAATTTTGAATTTTTGAAAAATGAAAACCTGCCTGCACATCTACATTGCAAACGGACAATTATGGTGCAAGTTTCATGACTCTAGCTCCATTAACAAAAAAGTTGTGCGATGGACAAGATATGGCAAAATACGATTGTCATCGTTCCAATATATCGCTTCGCTCATAAAAAGTAGCTTCAACGACGACATTTTCACTATATAGTACATTTCGTCAGAATCATCCCTTACTTTTCTCAGGGAAGATTAGCGGTAACGTATTTAATTTGAAATCAAGCCCGTGAGTTTACTCTCCATCAATAGAGATGGCGGAGCCTATGCTTTTTCCACTACGTAGCCAACATTTACATACAATAATGTATGCAACGGCTCGTATTTCCAACACACATTGAACAACACCCCGGCTAACACTTCAAAGCTCGCCCTTCAAACTTTCAAAACCGTTCTCGAACCTATATTCTCACCTAAAATTAAAATCATTGTTTTATAATTCATTCGAGTAGAAGGTAACGTACATAAAAAATGAGTTTATGACAATGAGCAAAAATCCATGTATTTAACCCTAATAATTTATTATAAAGAATACGGCATCTTTCTGGATTATCTTTTGCAAAAACTTATAATTTCCAGCACTTACCACAATAATTTTTACAAAATATTTTAAACAAGACTTTTACTATTTTAATGTATTTAAATTTTATCCATGTCAATTGCCTCTCACTCATTATCATTTTTATATCCAATGACCTCTGTACGTACATTTAACCATACAGTAAATTGAAATATATGAGGAATTCTCAAGCATTTGTTGTGTGTACAATGAAAACAACAATTAAGAGTAAAAACGTTTTCCCATTATGCTTCAAATCCAAAAAGGCCCCTCCCCAAAAATGTCAGCTTTTTGAGTGACCGAAGGCTCAAGCCACCGGCACGCTTCTACTAAACTAGATACACATCCAAAAAGCAAAAGGGATGAGAGAAAGGGGAGAAAAACGGATGGAAAAAAGTGGACGGAAGACTAGAAGCAGGGAAAATAATTTGTGGGAAATGAATGAGTTTCTGATGTGTTTGTGACGGGTTAACAGCCATTTAGATCAACAATAACTTGTTTGGCAACTCTTGGACACTCGATGAAAACTCGTTTCCTTCCGAATCTCACACTGAATCAATTCAATTTATGTTTCTCTCTCTCTCTCTCCCTGTTTCAACGCTTTAGTCCACGAGATGTTCTTTTTGACTTGGAGTGTGTATCTCTGTGTGTGTGTTTCTATGTATACACATCGGCCAGAGAGTGTAGAAAGAATCTACCACCCTGGTTGGATCTCCCTTGTATTGCCACTGCAACTGACATGAGCATTTGGTGAAGAAATTCTCAACTTTTCTTACCTTCATCTTGAGTGATTTACCACCTTTCTATCCTTAGACTTGGCCCTTGTCATGGATTTTACATTTTACATCTCACCCATTCTCAAAAAATCCACGCTCCATCCTATTGTTAGTTCCCGACTTGTACTTTAATTGCATCAACGCTCTTCTCTCTACATCCAGTATCTCTCTATACAGCTTATAGTAGTATTGCGCATATCATTGGAGGATACAGGTGAGGGGATTTTGATATCTCCCAATAACATAAACCTTATCACATAAACCTTATCACATAAACCTTATAATATAATAAATATCTACAAGAATAATCTATTCCTTAATTTTTTCTCTCTCCTTTGAGAATAACAAAAAAAAATACAATCCTACACAAAAGATTTTTACTACTTTCCCGACAGTAGTAGTAGTAATAGTAGTAGTAGTTTTTTAGTCGTAGGAGTTTCTCTCTCCCCTTCGGAATTCCAAACTTACCAGTTTTTCTCTCTCCGTCAAGCCTGGATTTGATTCCCATGACATTTATCTCTACTAGAAATATCTAATGAGTAATCATGCAGAGGTAGTACAAATTGTATTAAATCAGGACCCCATAGTAAAATCAGTGAAATGTATTCGATAAAAACAGGATTTCATGAATTTCTCTCTCTCTCTCTCTCCACATCTCTTATGTAACGCAGCGTAAAAAATAGTGCACTTTCAAAAGCTACTCCTTTTTTTACAAACATCTGCAGAATTCACCGGGCTAAGTAAGTACAAGAGTATTGAGAGTACTCCATGCTGATGAATATCTCAGCCTTCTTATAAACTTACATGGAATTCTACTTATTTTTAATGCACATTCAAATACTACTACAAATCTTCCCTTCCTTCCATCTTCATCGATAGAGTGCGTCTTGGAACAGTTAAGAGGAACATTTTTATTTCGCTGAAATAAAAACATACAGCTTTAAAAACAGCTTTAAAAACTGTGAATAATACAGTTTGAGATTGTTATAATACATTTTAGAAAATCAAGGCTCAAATGAAGAATTAAAGACTTGTATAGAAAACGTGTGGATATTACGCAAGGGTTTTTTCTTTGTAGTGCAGTGAATAAAAGTATTGGCGAAAAAACATGAACTTTTTTGTATAGGAGTGTGTATCTTTTATGAGCATAGGCTCATCCATCAAGGAAATCGGTAATGATTTGAAAAAAAGACTACAAAAGGTCTATAAAGAATGAGACAGGGGACCCAAAGGCAGAGGAAAAATCAAGCTTATTTATAAAAGTTGGGCTATATATGAAGGAGAGAGAGAGAGAGAGAGAGAGAGAGATCCGAGAGTGTAATAAGAGAGTGATTGTGTGTATCGATGGAGCTACAGATGATCATGTACTAATTTGACCAGAGGCGCTAATCTCATTCATCCTTTATCATATATGAGAGGCTACTATGATAGGATAAGCTTCAATAAACTCAATCAATTAGTTTCATTAAGCTCTTTTTGTTTTATGTTATGCCGACATAGGGATATGAAATCAGATGACAAGTGGTAGCCTATATTACACTCCATTACAGCTCAGTAAGGAGCTCCTTTATTCCCTACTAATTATTTTCTCCGTGGTCAAAATTATAATAGAACTTCTCTTTCTTCAAAGAGGAGTCCTCCTTTCAAATACCATGAGCATCAGAGTTTTCAAGGAGTATCTACTCTATCCAGGGTGCAACAATGGGTGGTGTGCCTTTACATTTTATATGCACACACACACACACACTTATTGTAGTAATAATTATAAACTTGTTTTCAAATGACTCCTTATCCCTTAAATACCACACATTGTTTCTCATTTCCACGCGCTCACAAATTTACTCCAGACCCCTGTAATACTCAGCCTATACTCTCTCTCTATTTACATCTCTCACATGATAAATCCTTTAATATGGCATGACCAAAAAGCTTTTCCATTTCTCAACTCATGACTTGTAGTTTAAATGAGTTATGCTCTATGACTCCAGTAATTTAAACGTTACATAGAATAGTACTATAGCAATTTAGAATATGGTTTTCAAGGAAATTTTCTATTCATGCAAATTTTTTTATTATAAATTTAATTTGAAGAAAATATTTTTACACTTGAATCTAATCAACTTTTGTGTCGGAGCTTGTGAGGAAGTTGAAGGTAAATGGGAAGGTGTATTCATAACGGTATTGACTATTGAATGAATAAGTTGATATACCAGTTTTTGTAGGAGAGGAATGCAATGGAAGGGGGAGGACTTTTGGACTCTATTTTTATATTTTTAATATACATACAAAGTTATACATATGGTGAGTAAATAATAGCTGGGTCAAAATAAAAATATAACATTTTAGTGATTGTACGATACACATTGTATGTACATATTTATAGTAGTGTTCTCTGGATAGAGAATTGGAGGAAGGTAAAATAGTGTGTACGATTAATACCTGTCCAGTGTGGATCAGATCATGACAGAAGCTTTGGAAGGAAGGTCCGCCCACACGTGGAAGTCAGACGCTATCTGCCATCTGAGTCACGGAGTCAGCAAAAGGGATGATCCAGCCTGATGGTTTCGTCGTGATCTACCTGCTTTATCTTGACTTCCTTGACAAATGCATAAGGAGACCTAAAACGGAATCAACATCTATCTCTGTTCCCGTAAGAAAAAAAAACTAAATCTCTGAACTCCTGGCTTGATTTACAAAGTTCGAAGCTCTGTATGTAACGATTTGAGTGTATTACAAAAGGGAAGCCTTGCTAAAAAATCCACCTTGCTTGACTCCCCGTCATCTTTCAATACCACATACATAGTACGTGGCTATTCAAATATATATAGAAATATTACATACAGGAACAACAACAGTTTTTATATAGCTTCTTCAAGATAAAATATTTCGGCTTCTCATACGAATATAGTTTTACTCTGTAGGAAAAGGATTTTAAAAGGACATATGAGAGGTGACAGGTGGAAAGGGTTATTTTTGCCATTGTTGAAATAGCATACAATAAATATTCGCATCGGTACAAACTTTTTTAAAATACTCCTGTCCATTTTTTCTTTCTTCCTATAACTCACCTTTACATTTGCTTGGAATTCTGTATAGCTCCATTCTTTGGAGCTCCCTTGAACAGAGTTTCACCGCATCAGTGAGAGAGGAAATCAAGAATATTTGTCAAAGTTGAACCAATTCATGTTTAGCGGAGCAAATTATTAAGGGAACAAGACTTTTCATCAGATCAGCTTCATATGTAGAGCTGGATTGAAATGGAAGAACTAATAGTGTTACAAGGTGTGTGTGATTGTACATTGAAATAAATGGATTTCATTGATATTGCTCCTATCTATTTTGTTGAGCCTTCCTCTTGAGTTGTATCTATTACCTTCCTGAGAGAAGATCAAGTTGAATGGCTTTTCTCTTGGTGTATATCACTTTCGGAGCTGGAAAGATCCTTGGCTAATGAGAAGGGTACAGAGATTTATCAAGGGTTCTTTAGTAGTGGTTCGCTCAAGTGGGAAAGGTTCGTGTGACAGGTGACAATCTGTCTGAGGTGGCAGAAGAAACATCATTTACTATTTGGTTGGGTTAGGGAGGCCGTCCTGCGGTGGGGTACTATTCCTCCAAAAGTATATAGAAAATCCTTTTTTTGACCCTCCGACTGCCCCACACTTACTTCATCAACCCTCACCACTACTATAAAAAATACTGTTCATACCGTCAGAAGAGATTATACACATGGAAATAGTACTTGTGCCTTAGTACTTTATAGTGACTTATTACAACGGTTTTTTATTGTTTTTCCTACATTCCCCGTCATTTGAAATCTCTGACTATTTTACCTCTATACAATTCTCCATATTATTTCTACTACTAAAAATGCAGGTATTCTATATTAACCTGTAAAGGCTTGAGTATAGTGTCCTATATAAAAATATGATTAAAATTGTAACTCTTATGAAAAGAAATTAAATCCGCTCTGCAAAAGTACATATGTATAAATTAGTACACATGGAAGTATAGTCGTGGAATTCAAAATAGGAAAAAATCCTAACAATTCCACCAGTTCTGAATTCCTGAAGGCTGAGGAATAGAAAACGCTCTATAGTAAAAAATAAATAGTAAGTAGCTCTATAGTATCAAGCTACAGAAGCTTTATTAGTCTGGCTTATGGACTCTATAATTTCAATGCATGCGTTTCAGGCACATGACATTCTTTCTCTCCTCAATTACTAATTTAAATGTTCCTCATTGACTGTCATGAGGATTTGCTTAGGCATTGATTGATCAAATTAACACTAAGATTCCTTTATATAGCTCTATTTGAATTAGAGTCGTGATATAGGATTTTCTTCGGATTCTCTAACTGCATGATTTCCCTTGAGTAATGGAAATATCAAAAGGATACATTCAAACGGGACTTTTTTTTCTACAAGTATATTTTACTTTGCAGTTCTACCATAGCTCATACATATCCTTGGAATCTTACTCAAGTCCATAGGAATCACCTATTGATTTCAATGAACATGTTCATTTCAATGCGTCTCCCCACAACATGGCAGTATAGTATGTAATTA
This sequence comes from Spatulosminthurus flaviceps, assembly GCA_034693705.1. NCBI lineage: Eukaryota > Metazoa > Arthropoda > Collembola > Symphypleona > Sminthuridae > Spatulosminthurus > Spatulosminthurus flaviceps. The sequence goes on along the minus strand of JAQFXU010000272.1, from coordinate 49,625 downwards.
TATGTATAGAAAAATTAGAGCACGCCAAGCCAAACTGTATTCACGTACTTTGAAAATATTTTTTACCAAATTAGAACAAGTACAACATTCCAAGTATAACAAGTCTATATAGTTAAATGGTTTAAAAAATAATTTCTCAAAAAAATTTCATGTCACGTTGTTCTTCATTATGAAGAGACTATATATAGCTCGAGATATAGTACGAGGGCACATTGACATTTCATTTTGGTTCAGAATATTACTCAGGATAGGACATTTACTATAATTCATTTTTTACTAGAGGTGGAAGTTTTTTTTGTGTGGGGCGATGCGCCAGGAGCATATAGAGAAATAAATGTGTAGCAGTCAGTCAGTCCCTGTAGAAAAAAGCCACTCTTTTAATTCCTTTTGATATTATTTTTACTGTAAGAAGAGCGTCGGATGAGTAACGTCCAATATCCTTTAACAATGCAATGTGTTTACAATAAAAATATTACAGTTTACTTACTAACGATTGTTTTCGTTTAATGACTGGCTTAACGAGATTCGTTTATTACGGAAGCAACATCTTTTTTATGACTTCTCAAGGAATAATCCTTGATACATATACCAAGAATCAGTCATTCAGTCCTAGCTTGAACATTTGCTAATCCTATTGCTTATTTTCTCCTATAAATCCCTCTCCTTCCATTCCAGCCTCCACATTACGTACATACCCACACTTTTTTTTATATTATAAGTCTCTCTCTCTGGAGTGTCTCTCAAGGGAGAGACATATTAAGTAGAATTTATTATTTTAACATTTCCAAATCCTTCCAAAATCATTAATTTTACTACACACATATACTTTTCTCGGATTAATGTATAAAAATATTATTTTCAATCCATAAAAAAAGTACTACTGGGTCTGACGTAAAGGCATTAATAGATTGATATGCCAAAATTATAAATCTCCTGTGTATAGGAACATTTCCGCAATTTTAGTTTCTCGTGTGTACGCGTGCAAGGGGACGATATTTTTAAAGGCATTATGGAACGTACAATAAGTAAGTTATTACGAGGAGTGGTAAAAGTTAAAGGGAGGAATTATACGACGTAAGCATACATTGGAGGATTTCCTTTATAGTTAAATACAAATCCTTCTATGATGATGCTTCATACTTGAGACATGTGAGTAATTTTTTTTTCATTCCTTCTCAAGAGAAATTTTTTCAATTTTTTAGAGTTTGACTCTTTGACATATGACGCGATAGATTTATGGTCCTTTCTGTTAATTATTATATTATAGAATCTCGGAGGAAATCAGTTTACGATTGACTTGAGCCTCACTCACAACTTGTATAGATTTGAGCTGTGAAGGTTTCAACAGAGAGAGAGAGAGAGAGAGAAAAAGAAAGATAGTGAATCTCATGAAGGATTTTGATGGGCTGGCATGTGACAGCTGGAGGGCATCGTTATGCAAGGGATGACTGGAAGGAATCTATACACCGCTGAGGTGAGAGCCATATGAGCCTCCAAGGGGGCACCAACAAGTGACCCTCAGTGACACAGCAACATCGTGCCAAACCAATAATACATAATAATGACGTCCGGCACAAAAAAATACATATCCATCCATTTGATAAAATATACGTGTAATGTCCATGCTCTTTTAATTCTTAACTCACACTCAATCTCCCAGACTTTATTAAAGAACCCACACTATCTTTAACATCCTCTTATTTATATAATTTATATAACCCCAGTCCTTTTCATAGGAAAAATTCCCCTCTTATATGGAAATAAAAAATTCTTTTTAAAATACAAAAATTTTTTATTTAAAAAAAAGTGTTGATTTCCTTCATTTTTCCCTTATGACCAAATATTAGGCTTATCTATAATTATTGCAGGTAGCATATTATTACAGACTATAATTTCTAGTACATTGTATGAATGTATAGTGCGAGAGAGAGAGAGGATGTCATTTGGAAGGATCTTGTTACAGATAGAGAAATATATATATAAGGATAAGCCTTGGTCTTTGAAATACTTGTTGGATGCATTGGCGTCCACCACAATCGAGAGAAGATGAAGAATGATGAAAATAGACGTGGCCTGATGCTTGGATGAGCTTTACCTGTACCTTATTTTGACTTTACTTTTTATTGAATACATTATGAACGGAGACTATATATAAAAATCAAGTCTCTCTCTCATACTATCAAAAGTGTATGAATGGAGGAGTGAGTCAATCTCTAAAATCATATTGCTCTTATATGCTTGCTGCCGTCTCCCTTGTTTCTTTCGTCCATTTTACTACTTAAGTTTAATAAGAAGTCCACTGTAAACTTTTTCTTATAAAGTATTTGGAATGGAAGTTGTGTTGTTGTGGCTGCTGCTGCTGCTGCTACAAATGCTTTCTCATTTTCACCAGTCACTCTTTGGAGGTTGAAAGTATATAATAAATGCTTTTGAAAATATTCGAGCGTCATGTGTTCACATAAGAGTTAGAAAGAGATTAGTATCCCCATGTTGCGTCGGCCTCGATTTGATCGCCACTTTTCTTTAATCAAAGAAATATCCGCATCATTATTCAGCCAAAATTTTTATATACTCTAACGTCCATTTAAACTGCTAAATATCCTATTGGAGATCCGCTTATCTCTTTTTTTATATTTTTCTAATCTTCATTGATTCACAAGTTTATATATTTAATCATATGAATATTTTCTTACATACTTTTCTCTCTCTCTCTCTGTGTAACAAAAATTAATACAAGTAGGGTTCTGTTCCAGTTAAGGACTTTACTATGCAAATACTCAAGGTGCAAGAATGTATAGCATCACATTTCAATCGTCATGTGTATTTATTTTATTGCTCCTTCTCATTTCTTCGTAGGAGCTAAAATGTTGTTGTTCTTTTTATTGTGTGAACATATTTTTTAATTACTTCATTAATGGAATAATTTTTAGTCATGGATTTGTGGATGATTTAATAATTTTTAAAGAATAGTTTGAAAAAATAAAATTCAGGAAAAAGATTACATATCGTTCAAATGGAGAATAAGTGTGTTGAATAATAAAATAAATACTATAGAGAATGAGGATAGTATTTTTTTTACTCTGAGGATAATATTTTGACAGGAGAAAAATATCACTTGAGAGTTTACGCTTGGTTGAGTTAACAAGAACGGGAATGTATAAAACACCGGTCAAATCCAACTGTTTTAGAGTAGAGAAAAATAAAGAAGGGTGAGGTCAACTCTCAACTTGTCAAATAGAAAAAGGAAAGGAAAAGAAAAACAGACCTATCATATTTAATGTAGGATGTAGGGATAGATTTAAATGTAGAGGAAGAGAGAAAAAAAAGAAATATTATTATAAAACTGATGCAATCGTTCGTTGAACCTCAAATCCGAAATTGTGAGTTGTGGGTCATTAAATCTTTTAAATTATGCAAATAATATTACAGCTTCAAATGAATGTCTTATTTTAGGAGCTTCCTCTCTCTCTCTCTCAACAAGAGCCCACAAGAGAGGAAATGTATACTTGAATTTAAAAAATATTTATTCAAAAATTTATAAAGACTCTGGGCTAGAAGTCCAATGTAGAGTTTTTGTTGTGTGGCACGAGTTTGAGCCAAAGGCAGGTGCCTTTTTCAAATGTTGACTCACTCACACACGGTCCAAGTTTAATCCCTTCAAGAGAGCTATCGACAAGTATGTATATTTAAGGGTTGAAGGATATGGATAGCTTTGTATATAAAGCCTTCAGAATTACAAGTACCTCATTCAGTGATGAATGAAGATAACGTTCTTTTGAGTCTCATCCCTACACACACACACACACACACAAGTCTGTAGGGTAGGAAATTCTGGGTACTTCATCCCCATACGTAGTGTACATCCTTTCGCATCCTCCTCATATAAATAAATTGTCACAAGTTACGGGATATGGCCTTATAGTAACCCAGCAAAATCCATTTTTCACTCCAACATTAATAATTCTCATAAGGCAGAGAAAAGAGGGCTAGGAAATTTCTAAATGGTAAAAGTTTCCTTAAATTTATTCACGCACAGAAGTTGGAAGTTTTAGAAAATCGAGGCAGTCTCTGATAAAAACTCACTCTTTTCCTCCCTCCTTACATTTATTTTTGCAGCCATCCACATATCGTCGGCTAAAGTGCAAAAGGGGCCATATGCAGAAATCGCTTAAACGGGAATTAACATGCGCTACCATGTATAAGCGGTGTCTGCATATAGCCCCTTTTGCACTTTAGCCGACGATATACAAAGGAGTAGGATATTTTCAAACTATACTTAAATTCCCATATCTCTTCTACAAATTCTCACACACCAACTCCTCCGTACATGCTTTTCCCTTGAGTATGTTCATAATTTTTTTAAATGCCATTTCCAATGTCATATTGTTAAAAAAATGCTATTTTGTAAATAGTGCTATAATAAAAAAAATTTGAAAATATCTTCAAATCCTATAGTTATAAAATCTCACTTATTGAAAACCATATAGGAATGTTAAAAGAGAGAAATATTTTTTCCAATGGAAAAATCCTCCTCTGCTCCTAAAGTAATGCACATTCCTCAGACTAAATCAAACAGGTTTTTATATAACCGTACTTCCTCCCATATTAAAAGCTCCATATAATTTCCGGCTAGGATTTTTTACCATAAAAAACTATTTCATCTATACTCTGTACATGATATTCATATATCATAAGCTTACAGAATGCTATGCATTTTCTATAAACAATTTTCTTCTCATTCTCTTGATCAAATTTACACCAAAAAACTACAAGTTTAACTCAACTCTTCATAACGGAGCGGATAGTGTTTAAATTGTCCATATAAAAGAGAGAGGAAAAATAGGATAGAGAAAAACCGAATTCAACAATGACTTTTATATTTATCAATACACATAGGAAAAACGTATACGAAAAAGGACAGCTGCTTTCGAGTCTTCATCATAGTAACAAATCATATAAAAATCCATGGCTTAGAAGAAATGATTATGTTGAGGATGGTAAATTCAATGTAATATTATTACCATGAATAATTTCCCATCTATATTATTTTATTTATACATGAGATGAATATTAGAATAGGAAAATTTGGGCTACACACACACACACACACACACACACATGTAAACTATATGGGATGATTCTTCGGAATGAGTTTCGTGGAATGTTTTCATGTAAATACAACAAAGATTTCTGAGAAGTGAAGCAAAACGAATATTGAAAGTATCATTATGATAATTAAAAAAGCTTAGCACTTTTGCCCCTTTGTCTATAACTTACCCTTTGTATTTAGCTTGAATTACTCGCAATTTAAAGCCTATTCATTTATTTTTGGCATTTAGTCCGACTTAATAAAATAAACATGTTCTATTTGTCATGTCTTTTGTAAAAAGAATTAATGACGTACTACAATGCAAATACACACACACACACATACACACATATAATATACTTATATCTTATACAACACTACTATACACTACCCTGATAAATAACACACTATGGATCAAAATCACAACCATTTCATTACAATACACGAACAACTTGAGAAAGAAATAGCAAAATTTACTACGGCTCAAAATCCTATGAATATTTAGCATTAGATTTTCAATCATTTCCAACTACACGTTTCTAGATTTCCCCTCTTTCCTCTCTATACTATTTAGCCATTTTTACACTTAGTAGTTCAAGATGGGAATTGAAAATTATTTTTCTCTCCTCTCAGACATTCTTCTCACCCAATTACATCCGCCCAATTACATAGCGTAATAATTATCGAAGATTTAAAAAAATCACCCAGTCCGTGAAGTACGAAAATAAGTGACTTTCTCAATGTTTTTCTATAAGGGATTGAATCATAAATCTAAGAAAATTGTGAAAAATCTATATAATTAAATTATTCTTTGATACAACCCTGTGCTCCAAATAATTACCCCAGGAAAAAATAGTATGTATGTGCATGTGCTATCATTTCATTCCCATCATATTTCCTTCAAGCTGACTATGGACAATCTGAAATGGATACGATGAGAGTTAGTGAGTGAATAAATAATGGATCAAATGGAAATTTAAAAAAAAATTGTTTCAAAATACAAAATGTGAATGTTTTTTGTGGAAATGAGAATTGATCTTTTGTTCAAGAGTTGAGTTCAGAGTTGAGAGATTTCAAGAGGATTCTTAAAAAAGTGAGAGTCCAGAAAGGTAGGCCTTTCCAATGAATATTATTTGTTATGAGTAAAAAAAATACATGTCAATGTGTAATGTCCCAATTAATGTGTATGGATCAAGTGGGAATTTCTATATAAAATGTATAGCTTTATTTCTACGGTGGTTTTATCATGATACGTAGGAATTTTGAGTTGGTGGTTGTTGGAGTGTGAGTGAGTTGATGCTACTTACAAATATCTTAGTAAGTACATAGCAAGGGGAAGGAAAAGGCTAGCCTCTTGGAAAGTTCCGACTTGGAAATATACGGATGGATCTTCTTATTATAATGCTTGTGTACATACAAAATATGAAGGTATGGAGCGCTATGAAGGTGTGGTCAACAAAGTTGACTGTAGTAGCAGCAGCAGGAGGAGGATAGAGTGAGGAAGCAGGTCACTATATCGGCACTTTTCATCGACCCTTACTTGGTTTTTTTTTCAAAATATCCTCCATCAAAGGATTTCAAATATCAAAGGTTTTTCCTACGAATAGTGAACACATTGAAAGAAATCATTGCTTGAGTGAGTAATTAAATATTATCTTTTTAAAAAATTCAAAATTATTTTCAAATTGAATGTAATCCAAATCCATACTAAATTCTGCATGAGATTTAGAGTGAGAATTTAATGTCTTGGGGAAATTAGAATGGTAAAAATCCTTTGAAATTATTATTCCTTATGCGGGAAAAAATCTACCCAAACAACAACAAGTTTTTAGGAGTGCTAAATTTTACATGCGACTTGTAGAAATTTTTGACAAAAGTCTCATTTAAAACTTCAACTTTTTCTCAAACTCGCTTTTTTTATGATGAGTGAAAAAAATATTGATTCACTTTAAGTGTAACCCCGGGGTTACTCTAAAAGCCTTGGGACGCTTCAGATCCTTACAAAGTGATAAATCTAATTTGAATTACAATCTATGCAAAAATATTTCAATATAAGTCGAAAATGAGTCGACATTTTTTCAACGTCCTAACTAAAATACTCTGGTACAATATGCTTAAGCTCTATGGGATCTCATCCTATAGAGTAGCAGAGTAGCTCTCCATAAGATGAAGTATTCAATTTGTGCAATATATTTTGATCCTACGTGGATTTTCCTTCCTAAGTATAGCATAGACTTTGTAATATATAAAGTACATGTAATTTTAAGCGTACCACATTATTTTTTTTAACTATACCAGACATATTGTATAGTTTATATATGGTAAGAGATTTATTATACCCATAAAAGATGAATGTTGGATGTAAGTAGTAGCTCTATAAACTCACAAAAGATACGAGAAATCAAAATCCTTGCCTATACGTGTTCGATTCTATGTGTATCGAGTGAAAAAAATCCTGCTGGGTGGAATGTGGATTAGAGAGAGGTCGAAGGTGAAGCGATCTAATTGCTTTCAATGCCTCATGAGTCATGAAATTTGCTTAATTACAGACATGAAACGATTGACTTGTAATTTCTATAACGTTTCCTCAAATATGCTGATTTTATCTTTTTATTATTGAATATTATTCATATAAATGAGGGCCCAACTTTTCAATGTAACCATTTCTCTTTTAAATTCTCCCTCCTTCCTAACCTCCAAACTAAAAAACTGTACAATTTTTTTTACATCATCCTTTCAAAATTCCCGCCATAAATTTTAACCACAACATATTTTTAAAGGACTCTCTTTTTTTGTAAATAATTTCTTGGAATTTGTTTTACTTGGAAATTTTTCAGCTCATTAACATTGTTAATATTTTTTTGTTAACAAGAAGAACATTATATTTCCAACTTTTAGTAGGTACATTTATAGTCTCTACAGTAATTATTGTATGCGTAATTCACGAGGAGCTACACATAAAAAATAATTTTCAAACCCCCCAGAACAAGGGAAGAGTTAAATGTTATTTGCTTGAATAAATATGTGTATTGGGAAGGAAGTGGATATACTTGTAATGAAAGGGGTAAAGATGAATTTCCACGAAAAAAAAATATCGAGTAAATTGGCAAATTAATTCAATTTACATAAACCGGTTGTAATTTTATACTTGGAGGAAGATAATTTTCTAGCCTTTCACATATACATAGCATATAACTAACCAACCCGCCCATGATTTAGAACCGATTTGAACTTGATCATTTTCCTCCTCATAAATCATACCTCCTATTTATTTACCTTTCCCACCAATCTCTCTCTCTCTCTCTCTGTCTCTCTCTCTGTACCATGCTAATTCACGAGAGAATAATTCCCCAATTTTCATATGAACCGAGAGACTCCCAAGCTATGATGACACATAAGGAGGAATATGATGAAAGCGTCAACCCATCTATTACTATTTCCCCTTCCTTTTACTATTTACAATTAATGAAAAATATATCAATGTAGGACTCAGTGCCAAGTTAAAAAAAACCTTTCCTAGGAAAAGGATCACACTTTTACAGTTGATTCTTTTACATGGAAAAATATAGGGGAAAGAAGAAGGGATGAGTTGGAGAAACACGCTGACAAGTGGTTTTTCTGAGGGTACCGCTCTCTCTCTCTCTCTCACTCTCTGTATGTCTATACCTTACGGAAAATTCCCTACATTTAAGTATTTAGTAGTATATAAGTGAGTTGATGATGGTAGGAAAGAGGAGAAGTGACTATTTTACATGGGACCTTTCAAAAGAAGAGAATATTGAATCCGCAGACTAAGTGAGTGTGAGTGGTGGGAAAATGCAGGTGGAATACCGATGAAGTTGGTCCTTCAGGTCATAATTCATGGGGTGAGGAGAGACACGTAGGTTCCATTACAAGAAGATGTACAACCGATAGGATCTTTATGTCCGCTGGTGGCCAGTCCTCACCTCCATCAGCTCCACAGCTCTCCAACTTGCTTATTATAATATATACTCTTTTCTCCCTCTCTCTCTCTCTCTCTCTCCAGCTTATTTCATTTGCACACTTACTCTTTTGAAAAAATAACATGCTCAAAGCTCAAGACTATACAATACATAAGGACTCCCCAGTAACTAGAAACTTGTGGCACAACCATATAAAACGTATACGCTCGATGACACGTCATTCAGGAGCAACAACAAACCACCATACAAGCTTTTTATATTACATATTTTTCTATACAGATACACTCCTCCCTTTAAATAACATGTATTTTTTTTATTTACCTACACGCACTAAAAAGGTATAACTTTTTCCCTATACCTTTTATGTGTCTCCTTTTCAAAGCTTATTACACTCATTTGTATGTAATTACTATATAGAGAGAGGGAAGGATATGTCCTAACCAAGCCTTCATCATTATTCCTTATCAGCTCGAATCAATTAAACTTTAATTGCTGCTTTTGGCCCACTGATTACTTCACTATTGAAATTTATTCAATGAATCAATAGTCAATTAGCCGCGAAGAGACCCAAAGGTCCAAAAAGGAATGCCCGACGCCTTTTGCTTTATTCCTCATTTCTTTCTACTATCTTCAACAAAGATGTTGTTCCAGAGTGAGGATGAAAAAAGTCTCAAAGAGTTTTTGTCATGAAAATCTCACCTGAGTTTTTCCATAAGATTTTTATTCATACACCAAGACATTAACAAATCTCAGCCCTTTTCCCTTACAAGTTTTTAAGGTGTAGTATACAAATGTTGGAGAGAAGGGCAATTTGTTTATTTGTGTGGTCTCCATCTAATGGCCCTTGAACGGATCATATGTGTTTTGGAGTATTAAAAAAATTATCTTAAAAAAGAAAATTTTCCTCCATTTATTTCCTATGCTTGAACTCTTGTTAAAAAGGATATGAATGAGAAGAAGGAAAATGGGTAAATAGTGGGGAGCTAACCTTGGGGAAATGTACATTTGTAAAAATGTTGGCTAATTTTAATTTTCAAATATTTCCAAGTCCTTGTTGGGGTAAGTCTATTTAAAAATGAAGCATCTAAAATTGTCGTGAAAATTTTTATGAGTTGAGAGACATATTATGTAGGGAAAGGATATAGAGGAGGAATGACGTGTGTAAAATATATTTTATATGGCTCATGGCTCTACTGTGTGCTAGTATATTTTTAACGGCTCTCCTTCCTCTACACATCTACATTTTTCTTCCATGGATATTCTTGTCACTTGGATTCTTGTCATTTGACATTTGAAATGTAATTTAAATGGTGTGTGGGTAAGTAGTAGGAGGAATTTTCATGGATGTATGTATATTGTACGAAGAAATATAATATATTTGAACTCATATGGGTACGTGGAGGTTGAGCAGAGTTATTAGTTGAATGATGTTTGTTTGACATTTTAGTTTTTCTAAATACTAAACACCAATTGAATTAATTTCAATGAGTCTAATTAGGTTTGCTATTCGTAGTGCTGAAATCTTTTGAAAATATCCGGGGTCTTGTGCTACATACGTAGGTATAAATTTTATGAGCCACGTGTATCCATGTGTCTGTAACAGTTCATACTTTATTTATAGATTACATACAGTCAAATATTATTTTACCTTTAATGACTCTTCCTCCCTACAAAAATCATTTCCTGCTTACAAAAATTATTCATACTATACAACTCATGGAAATTGGGGGAAATTTTCAATGAGAGATATATTCTCATATTTTTTGTATTACTTGGAATTCAAGGAATTCTCCTCTACTCAAAATCCTTTGTATGTAATCCAAGTTCGGGGAGAAAATAGTACGTCAAACAAAATCCCTTTGAGGTTCAAAAAAGGAAAATAAGAAAAAACAATGTGTGAAAAAAGTTATACATTTAATGCTATAATAAGTATAGTAGCTACATACATACATACGAAGTATACGTAAGTAATGTAATTATGATGCTACACTCTTGATTTGGTGCTTTGGATGTACAATATTTGATATGCGCAACAAAATATGAGAGGAAAAAATACATGATATTAATGTCTTATTTAACGTTAAAAAGGCTTTTTTCCACTCCATTACTGTGTGCGTACGAGTATAGAAAAGTCTGATTTTAACAAGTGTAATCAAGAATAAATTATTAAACACTCCTCGTCTCATTATACTTGACTCTATGTGTCAATGTCCGGCTACTACTTCTACAGTATAGTCAAGTATAAATATAATATGTGAGGCGTGCTTATAAGTAATTGAGGATGATGGGTAGGGGGGAAAAGCCTATGGAAAATACAGAGAGAGAGAGAGAGAGAGAAAAAAAGGGAAAAAGGAAAACATTTTTATTTTTCTCATTAAAGTTAAATAGCGTATTGGATTGGTGCTCGTGGCAGAGTTAAAACTCTCTGTCAATGGTTGAAATATTTTTTCAAATGACAGTATCAAGGTCTGAGTGTGAGGCATATATAAAAAAAAGCCAATATTTGATTGGTACAAGTTCTCAGTATGTATAATTACATCCAAGTATAAAGATATATGCATGTATACAGTTTTTCTTGGATTAAACCAATAATGACTGGCTCGTTAATGACATGATGACTTTTGCACGCAGGCATTTCCATCCGTTCAGCAAATAATATAAAGAACATTTAACATGTTACGACTTTCTATTTGCCAGTGTAATGTTAGTATTTTATTTTAAGGAGTCAGCATAGAGTGTCATGTCCTAAATAACAACTATGCTTCTCTCTCATACTCCCCCCTCTATATACATACATGCTCTATTCATATGACCCATCCTATATGGTATTTAGTATGTAATAAATCAAGGATTTATTTTTGCCACCAAATTTACCACCACCGTCACTCCAATTCTAATCTTCCTTTTAATTCCGTCCTTTAAAAAAAGACGGTTGATCCGAATTTTTTCAAATACACGTAATTTTACATATACGTGTCATTTTTTCAAAAAATTGTAAACTTCAAAATACAAAATGCAAAAAAAAAATTTCTTATTTTTCAATGCTACTGGTATAGCCCAGTCCACTATAGGGTCCCATGTACTGTAATCAATACGGGAAAAGCTGGGCTACATTCAATAAAACTTGGGAAGTAAACACACACATTTTTAGTACTAATTGGCTTGGGATAAAGAATGTGCTCAGAGAGTGTAAAATGATGTTGTTTTTTTCTTTCCCTCTCACAGAATTAGTATAGGATGACATGTAGAACAAGCATCCATTCTACTCAAATTTAGTGCTATAGAAATATACACATGAGAAAAGTACGAGGGTACGAGTGCTCTGGGGTGTGGAGTACATATATAGAAAGAAAGAAAAGGGTTCCACGTTCAAAGTATATTTTGAGCGGTGCTGGTGGTGGTGACTGAATGAGTGAGAAATTGGGGTGTAAAAAAAGTGTGTATATAAAAAAAAAGACATGTACGACAAAATAAAATGAGTTGGCTTGTTGTAGTACTAAATTGCATATTGATGAGAAGAGTGGGATCATTGCTACTCCACGGCTTGCTTGTTACTCGTGTGTGGGTTGATTAGGAGTAGAGAAAACACCTGAGTTTCTGGATGGAACAGGAAGGTATGGATGGTCGGTAAGGAGCAAGCAGGTGTGGGAAAATGCTAATTCTTCGGGTGTCACACCGATCAACCCTCTACCAATTTCACTTGCTTTTATTTCACCACTCCACACTCCTAACATTACTAAATACAAAAATACTTGTATGTAAACTGTACCTTTAACCGTATCCTCCTCATATGTTGTGGAGTGTCCTCATAATCCTACTATTTACTCTTCAAAAGCAATTATATAAAAAACAGTCAAATGAAAAAAATTAAAACAGAAGCTAAGAAACTCATTTGTGGTATAGTCACTCAAATTGCTTATACTTTTTATATATTTATTGCTATTAAGGAAAAAAATCTTCCGTCTGCAATAAAGATCCACAGAGCCAGAACTACCAGCCGCTCTCTCAGTTTAGTACACACCCGACCTTTTTCTTTCCTTTTTTCCAACATTCATTCCCTTATGGAATACACAGCGGAAATGGATGGTCAGGCAGGGAGTGAGTCCTTCCTTCTCATCCTATAAAATCAACTTATTAAATACTACATGTAGTCCGCGGGAGCAGCTGAATATATCCGAGAGGAATAGTAATAAATATGTATAGAATAAATAATACATACTCTCCCCGTCTTTCTCTCCTCACAGGTTTTTGTCTCACTCACACTCGGCTTATTTCAACTCCAGCTTTTCCAATGTACTCGCTCTTTACTTACTCATACTATACGGTCAACGTTGAAAAAATGTATGTATAGGAAAGTATAAAAAATCCTTTTTTTTTCATTCCCACTTGAACATTGTTACCTCAAAGATTCCATGTTTATAGTATGAGTAAATGACACGAGCGATTGTGGAAGGTGCTATATAGTAGTAGTGGTAAGTAATCTAACGGTTCACCTGTCTTCCGCTTCCAATCCAAAGTCGCGCTCCCACTTAATTTTTTGTAATTTTTTTTCCTACTTGTGACTTTACTCCTCTCTTGTTCCTCCTTCCTTTGCACGTGCTTTTCCTCTCTAGGAGTGATGTATGTGTGTGTGTGTGTGTATAGTTAAAAGTATTGATTCTACAAGCATTTTTATACATCAAATGCATTTTTATTATACTATGCATATAGTAGATATTGCATAGTGGAATAATGTTCAAGGAAAAAGGCTGTTCAAAGGGATGTCTGAACCAGTTCCAATTTTCTAGAGATGAACGAGAGAAAGAAAAGAAGGGAAAAAATGGGAAAAACAAACACTTTGAGAACCACAATTTACTCTACCACATTATTATTACCCATTCTATACATTCTATACTATGCATTGAATCAATGAGATATTTCCGCTCAGATTCTTATAGGAGGACTGTGAGAGGTAACTTATATTTTCAATGTTAAATGGCTAGACTTTTGTAAAGATAAAAATGTGCCAATCAATTTCTTCAAAATACTCATCTTCAATTTGTTCTTAATTTTGTTGTTGCTTTTACACGCGTTTTTCCTTTACGTGCATGTATCTTCCATTCCACACACTTTTAGTGTCGGAAGTAAGTTTTACAATTATATTTATTTTATCATGTCCGAATAATAATTCCCCGAAACTCAAGCTTGTTCAAGGATTTTCAATGTACAGTCTTTTTTATTTTTATGCGGCATAAGAAGAAAATACGAAAAAATCCCATTTAAAAAACAAATAATGTTAAGAACAAACTGGAGGTATTAATTGTTTTGAAGAATAGTAATAATTCTATTACATGAGATACACATAACTTGGGAATATATAAGATTGAATGAATATCGTGTATGTGTATTTAGAGGAGAGAGAAAAAAAGAAGCGTAATAATTAGATAAAATAAATAATAATAAATGGCTTTCATATGAGTGAGGACCAAAGTCATCGGTGGATTTGAATTGTAGCCGATCCTTTACACTTCCCACTGACTGATGATAAGTATGTAGCTCTGTACTATAGTATAGACCTATGATGTGTGAGGATGTCTGATGGCTCTTGTGTGTACAGTAAAATGTGAGAGCCCTTTGTCTTCTCCTTTATGGGTTTTTACAGGCTTTGGGTAATTTATGGCATCATGCCCACGGCCCGTTCGGAAACTCTTTAGCACCGTCATCTTCATCAATCTTTTTTTTTAAAACAACATATTAACACATCATCTCAATTATCGGAAACATCTTTGTCTTATCCACTCCTATTATTATTGGTTCCATCACATCCTTAAACATCCTCTCTTTAACTCCTCTATTTTAGTATTATTACTGAGAATACTCTTTTCCTATACACACAATCACACAGCCCATGATTTATCCTTTTTTCAACACATAAAATCTTCTCAAATCCTTTTTCTTACTATATTTCTATATCATAAACTCACTCAACAATATTTTTAAACTTGACCCAAAGAGAGGAAAAATAATGACCTGATTATATGCCCAGCAAAAATTTACCTATAGTTGAAGCTTTGGCAATAATTACTCTCCATTGTAAATTATAAATCTTATCTCATTTATGACACTTTAACTTTTCTCACTTTAACTCACCCTGGGGAATTATTAAAGACTTGTTATATAACACAAATCTCATACAAAGGAAACAAGCACTTTTCCTCTCCTTTTAACCAAATTTCAAATCCATAATTATTTTTTATCATTTACTCATATACGTACACAAACACATGCCCCAGAATTAGCCCCATTTGGCTATATGACTTTATATAGGAAAAACCAGTGAAGCGCCTAGGAAAAGTCAGTCTTGTATGAATGTCTGGAATTTTTAGGCTAGAATTTTTAGCATAAGGACACAATTATTATTATTATTACACTTGCGTAATTCAATAATAATCACAATTATTAACATGTACATATACTACATACAAAGTCATACTAAAAGTAAAACTCAAGTTTAGATTCATCCCTTGCCAAAAGTATAGAGAGAGAGAGAAAGAGAACATTCTTTTAATTTGAGGTTTTAAAAAACAACAAAAAAAATAACCATAAGTAATTATTATCTTTATTAAAATCCTCTCCCCTACACTTAACATTATACACTTTACATACTATATGAGTATTATTTCTCATCTGTGAAATATCTTTGGGTTAAAACTCATTTGGTATAAAATTCCCCTCAATGTAATGACCTTCTCTCTAGTCTAGCGGAACAGATTAGCTTAGACCTACTTAACTTACGCACACAGGAGTCTTACGTAAGGGGGTTGGTTCCGCTTGTACATATGTATCGTTCGAATCTCAGCTATTTAACATGGGAGAAGCTGTAATGTGTAAGAGTGCATATTATGATGGAATGCATTTTCCCTTTATACCTTACTTTTGACTTGCTCATGCTCAGTTACTATAAAAAAGGGTTAGTGTAGAAAAAAAAGCACATTTTAACAGATTTTGCATTTTGATAAAGCTCCATCTCTACTTATATAATAATGTGTAATAATATAGCTACTGCCATGTAATAAAAAAAAAGGAATGGAAAAATTTTTTGGGTGCAGCTTGACACTTTGCAAAAGGGAGAGAGATAGGAATACACATGATATTTTTACTATATCGCATATATGCCTTTAGAATGTAAATAAAGATTATTATATTTTGGAAGGTATAAAGTTATACTATCATTTAAAAGTGAGATTATCAAAAAAGCTATGGGTCAGTAATGCTTAAGTGGGGGATATACTTTACATTATAAATTTATACATTATTCTACATTGTACTTGAACATGAATTGTAGTAGCCACGCTACACTGAACACGTCCACAGTCCTAACACGTACATATATTTCTATAAAGTTAAATCGGATTATTATCGGATCCATTTATACCTCTACATTTTATATATAGTTAGAACCAACACACGCCTGACCCACTTGTCTTTGATTCTGTCAAAATAGCAAATTATTCGTGAAAAACTCACCTGCCTGCGTCCCTTATGATTATTATCAATATGTCATATCTATATATAGAAAATTCCTATGAATCATAATTTGATAAGAAAAAATTTTAAGTTCAAGAGAGAGTTTTTTCCCTCACCCTCATCCTCTCCTCATATATTTATATAGTCTTGAAAGGGAACCATGAATTTTCCCTCCTATAAGAAATTTTTAGTGAAGGCCTTAAATTTAAGGATCTACGGATTTCCCTTACTTCCGACCATACTTGAAATTGTTCATAAAGGGAAATATTTTTTATTACAAAAGGGAAGGGGTAGAAATTTTTCTCAAGGGTTTTTCTACTAATATCTTTATCATTTTTTACAAGGAAATATATACCTACATTCAGCACACATTTTAGCATGGAAGTTTATAACCTTGTGAAAATGTATGTATTGGGACGGGCGGAAAAAGCTACACTTGAATTTCTCCAATTATTGAGAAAATACCATTCAGATTAATAAGGCTTTAACGTACAAGTTATATAGGTAAGGCTTATAATTTATACACAAGAGGAAGGTTAAATTTAAAACCTTTAATAAAATGCCCTAGTTTTTTCCAACTCATAAGCTCAAGTACGCAAGTACGACCATTTCCAAAGTATAAAAGAGTGTAATGCAAAAGGTAGTAAAAAAAATTAGCCAAGGGTTTTTGCCCTGCTTTTTCAAAACCTACGGAAAAAAAACTTAGGAGCCTTTCATATAAGTAATTACTAGGATAGAAAATTATGATGTGGTAAAAACCGGCGGTAATATTAAAAGTCCACCGCCGTAATATGCAAAGCTTGTGTATTTTCAAACCCTCCTGCTCCTGCTCATGGTTAAAACTATATACCCACACGCCCAGAGGAAAACCCTTCATAAGACTTGCATATAAGATTTTGAAATTGCAGTGCTACAAAAAAAATTGAGGATTTTTAGTCGTGCCAGGCATCCCAACCCATTTCTATTCTACAAGTAGTAGCATATAGGGTATGAGTATAAAGTTATGAGGGGTGTAGGAAAATATACACAGAAATATTCATCATCAGTGGAGGGGAAATATATTTGTAGAAATCAACTTTTACGTGGACAAAACTAGTAATTACAAGGAAAATCAAGAGTTTTGTCTGAACACTCAACTTTTTTTCCCTTTCTCTTGTAAAAATTTCTAATGAAATCTCTTTAGTTTAATATAAATTATTACATACATACTTTTGGAGTAGCTTGGAGTAGTTAGTAGAAGGTTGGAAGTCTAGGGGTAATTATTATATAATAAAAAGGCCTCATATAGATATGATCCTCCATGCTTCTCATCCATGAGCATGAACACGAGCCTGAAAGGATTTTTATGTGTCACATGAAATTTGATAGTTTGACTTTTGAAAATATCAAGCTAATATTACCACAACAAGAGAAGAAAAGTAATAATAAGGGAGGAGAGAAAAACCTCGAGCTTTTTGATGCCACAGCTAACAAAAAATATACTTGACTTTTACACATACAGACTTTCATATAAAACTTGGCTAAAAATGAGATCTTGAGGTGTTTCTAAAACCTTCTTTTCTCAAACTACTTCCAAAGATATGAAGAGTTTGAACAAAACTCGTGAGTCATTAAATAATTTATGAGAACACAAAAATATATAGGAAATATATACACGTACTTGGCTATTTACATGGTCTATCATTGGCGTTTATAAAGAAAGGATAGCACCACTTCGGATTTTTCCATTCACCTTTGTTCATTCTGTACAAATCTGCCCTTTATATCGTGGGCTAAAGTGCAAAGAGAGCTATAATTTTGTTTTTCCCATAACGTTACGAAAATTATAGCCCCTTTTGCACTTTAGCCGACCATAATTCTTTCTCAACGTCCTATACTTGTATATACTATACAAGTAATAAAAGTACAATATTTTCAGCTTTATAATAATATTTTACCTCCAAAAAATATACCTATACTTTTTCTGTCCAAAAATAATAGACTCAATTTTTTGAAAAAATATCTTCCCATGTTAATTGTATGCACTCATTAACTAGAACATTTTGTCATTTTATCACCATTCTGCAGTGACAAAACCAAGTATCTCGTCATAATTTCAAATCTCGGAAGAAATGTGTTGCAAAATAAGCATTAATTTTTACCTTATACGAGATTTTGGCAAAAACAGGCAGAATTCTCACTATTTTGTCACTATGAAAATATATATGGGACAGGTGAAAAAAAGCATGTATAGATTTAGGATAAAAAGTCATTGAAAATATTACTTTGACTCGTATACGGGAATGAAATAAGAAAAAAGTTTGTCATAAAACTAACTTTTCCTATATAGAAATTCTGAAAATGATAAAATATGTGCAATGTGCAATGTTAAAAATGATTTCTTGGAAATGATTCCTCAAGAAAATCTTACTTCTCCCGCAAACACACATATAATACGTTTTAGTAGATTTGGAGCTCTCAACATACTATTTTGACATAACATTATTATTTTCCGAGGCAGGAGAATTCCCATGAAATATTGCAATGTCATTTGAGATTGAAAACATTACGCAGTAGAAGTCATATGTGATATATGTAAAAGACTAATTATTATTTTTATCAGTCTGCTTGCTCGTGCAATAATATATAGAGTAAGCTCCATGCGGAGAAAAATTCTAGGAAATAATTTAAGATAAAAATATTTTTCCTCTACTCAAAACCCCCTTCAATATTTTTATATGGTGAAAGTCTGAGTTAGATGCTAATTTTTTTAGGAGCAATACAAGTCTGAGTGTTTTTCTCTGTGTGTGTGTGTGTGTGTGTGTATTTTCAGAGGAATCTTAGCAAATCAAGGGCTACTATTTTTTTCCATAGTTATATGATATTTACTTGAATTGCCAACACACACTCGTATACTCTTGATTAGGATTTGACGTAAAAATATTATTACACTATGAGACACAATCATATAAGTAAATATACTATAGAGTGACAAGGAGAAAAACATTTCATTACTCTCCAAAACTATTTTTATTATAGGGAGCCACATATCTCTTTTTTTTGTTTGGTCTGTATAATTACTACATTATACAACAAGCTACTCACTTGAAAAAATCCTCTGTAGAGATGTGCTGAGAGTGACGAAGGTAGTCCGGAGTTTGCTATGGTACTATATAGTGTTTATATGTATGTACATACATATACTGAGCGATAAGAGAAAAAATCCAGAAAGCTTTATCGTAACTCAGTACACATTCACACAAGATAACTGTCAATTAAATGAGGTGTGACTATGTGTTTCTCCTTTACGTACGTAGCCATGTAACTTAATATAGTATGGTTAGGTAAAAGTAAGTGCAGAGTAATGGAAACATCCAAATTGTCCTCACAGATAAACTCGATCATCAAACGTCCGAGTGGCTTTATGAGAATGACGTTGCTTTTTTTCTCCCTCTTTTCTACATATTTACACTCCTATAACTTTACATAGCGCTTTTTATGTCTAATAGCATTGGGATTATTATAAGGAAATTCCTTCATATTCTTACAATATTTTTTATTTCCCTTAAAAATCTCTAAAAAAATTTTTATGCAAATTATTCCCCCAAAATTCCCATTCAATAATAGCCTTTTCTATTATGACAAAATATCATAGCAAAAATGTGTATTTTTCTTCCGCTTCCTTTCCCCTATACCCACTAAATTTGGACCATTCCTTTTCCACAACACCCGCTCCGCTTTAAGTAGCATTAAAGTAATGTAAAAATTTCCAGGTATAGTAGATATAGTACATTAGATAAATCCTAGATAATAATTCTCCATAGCTATTTAAAAGACAAGGGAGATAAAATGCATAATAATTACAAGTATTACAAATCCATGGTAAAATACTTGGAAATTGGAACAGTCAAGTCCTTTTTATTCATTCCTATATTAATAATGAGTAGTATTCTCTACCTGTAAAGTCCTAAAGAATAATAATCTAATACGAAATCATATAGAATTTATAGATAAGATAAAAAATAAAAAAGGCTTGATAATTTTACATCAAGAGAGAGCTATACAGAGAATTACAATAAATCTTGTAAAAATGTCTCCAGATCGTGCCATTTACATAGATGGAAATATGGCCTCGAATCTGCAGTCTAATAGTACTAATTTATTCACTCATATTTTATTAGGTTTTAATAGAAAAGCGTTTAGTGCAGACGAGCAAAAAAAAAGAAGAGGAGCAAGTTATATATTTGAAACAAAAAAAGTATTATCAGCTATTGACCCAAGTGGCACACGAGCTGCTTCTAATAGTAGCAACCAGGTTTTTGCAATAATTATTATCATTCTCAAGTAAATAGTTCAATTTTAAGGTCTTGCAAATAAGTGTCTCTCTCTCTCTCTATATGTAGGGAATTATTAAGTGGAGAAATATATTAGGGGAATGTGTCTCTGCTAGAAATTCTCTCTCTCTCCTGTAATAAACTAATCAATAATTATTTTTGACAGTCTTTTTGCTTACGTCCTTTTTAATTCATTTAATGGTAGTCCAGGTCTTTCCTGCTCTACTCCAATTAACATATCCATACCTTTTTGTACTGTACAGAAGAAATTCCTATAAATCCACTATAAACATACGTAGAAATATGTTAGGTATGTGAGAGCATGAAATATTTTGAGCTGCAGGTGCCAAAAGGGCGTATGTAGGTAAATGTGTTGGATTCTTTTGGAAGTCTGTAATGTCTAAACCACAAAAACAATACAAGTCTTTATGGAATATATGTAAGTATGTACTTGAAAAAAAGAAGATAAAATTATGTTGTAAAGTTATGATATACTTCCATAACAAAAGCATTCTCATTCATGGATATTTTTGGACAGACGACACCTCTCCAAACTTTGCATGCTTTGAGTGCTCCTGCTAAAAAAAACAAGTGGAGAGACTATAGTAAATTACATTGAGACTCCTCTCACTCTTACTTAATAAAATTAAACTGAAATGTCAGAATAAAATGATGATTGAATAAATTTTGATGGATTTGTGGCTCCCTATAGTTTTTATCCCAGGCTATTCATCTTTTATACCAGCACTACCATCTCTTAGGTTAATTTCCCTAGTATGTGGGCAAGTCTCTCATGTGCAAGTAAATAATACTAGTTGGTAATTTATGTTTGATAAATATTCATATAGAGCTGAGAGCAGTCAGTAACACCACACCAGAGGATAGGAGGGACAATAAAAATACACACCGCATAGGACATTCCGCTTTTGTATAAAACCAAACCGCTCACTACAATTTTCCTTCATTCCCTTACTCTCAAAGAATCTCCCTTTTTCCTCTCTCGTTTATTTTTCAAGTGGGAAAAGTCATCTTTTCTCACTCAAAACTATAGGAAAAAATCATGAGTACAGAAACGTCCTTATCAGCTTCTCCCTATATAAAAGCATCTCTTCGTAAGTGCTTGGCTCCCTCCAGTTAAATACCATTTTTATTATGCTTCCACATATAGCTATAGCGTCGGGCCGGCTCTTTAACACTCCAGTCCTCACTCTCGTCTTATGATGTGGAATATTATGAGCTCATTCCCATCTCCTTTGAGGCACGCGAGAGAGAGAGAGAGAGAAGAGTCGCGGAAAATAATTATTATTGAAACCATACTCTCATATGACTCATTTAACTCTACTAATCGTAAGATACCCTTGGAATATTACTACATTTGTCTACCCTTACCTATTCCAGCCCATGCCATGTAAAAAATCTCATATTTTACATACACCATTCCAGCCTATACACATTCCATTTGTAGTTTATAAATCCATCCATGGATATGATTTCCAAGTTTGAAGTAACAACTTGAATGCTAATAATTTTCTAAAAGCTACTATACAAAGCTAAGATACATGCAGCCCGCTAATTCCAGAACGTTACTTTTAAAAAAATAAATGCGTTTTTTTTAAAGTCAACAAGGATTTTTATTACCCAACTTTGTTCCACAAGGAATCAGTTTACTACCACATCATATTTTCCAAAGAGTGTAATTGTAATCATAGGAACCAATTACAAGTGACGTTTTTGACATGATGAGATAAAATGCACTTTTAGCCTCCGTTTTTCCTACATAGCAAATTGTCACCATATGAGAAAAAATCATTTTTTTAAAGAATCACCTTTACTCTTATAATTCCTTTAGAACATAGAATATAGAATTTACATATATGCTTTTCTATATAGAAAATAACATTTATTTGGTGTATTTAAAATAGTGGAGGTAGACTTAGAAAAGGAGCTTGTCTCAAGTCCCATATAGTTCAATGTTAGGGACGAGAGACGAGAGCATTGGCGTAGTAGTAGTAGTAGTGGATAAATATGACTACTTGTTGAATGTTAGATGGAAAAAAGCCGTGCCATCGAGGCACAGTCACTTATTCCTACACACTTGAGCTTTACCTGTAATAAAAACCAACTTGGCTACGTATAAATAATCGTAAAATCTCATAAATATAATGGGATGTACAACATGAGGTACAGGAGAACGCGTACGGGAGCGTGCACTCGCACACACATATATTTCTATACGCAAAGGTTTTCTGTTCAGAGGGATCTCTCTCTCTCTCTCTCTTTCTCACTCACTCTCTTGTGGCAAAGCAAGGGTATCCATTATTGGCTTGAATACCATGCTTGCAGTCAGTCTTGAATTGTCATTCAGAGAAGGTCTAGCTTTTTATCATCAGACGTAGTAATAGTGCAGAGGTTTATTACATAGTGCTGTGTTTTTTCAAAACCTAACCAATCTCTCTCTCTACTACTACAAACATAAGGGTCAGAGTGACATATAAGCGTGGAAAAAGCTGGAAGAGAAAAATCCATAATTTTCATTACCCACCAACAGAAATGAAAATCTAAGAGAAACATTGATTTTTTCTCACGTGTGTTAAAGTATAGTCCTATAAGAAAAGGAGGTGTAAAAGTAGTAATAAAAGAGGAACTTGAACTTTGGAAGGGAATTTTCCGGAAAAAGCATACAAATTGTGAAGACTCAATAGGAGGACGAAGCCCAGCGCCAAAGTATATTTTGGAAGAAGAGAAATTTTTTAAAGGGGAGATAATAACTGTGAATGTGTATAAAAGCCAAGGGTTTAATAATAATAATAATAATAATAATTTGAACATTATTACTTGGGCTATACGAAATCAAAGAGGAGCCTTTTTTTCTTTCTTTCCTCTCTTATATGCTTTGACAATAATTTTTTTCTCAATAGTCCATGGAGTTTGGCGAGAAAAAAAAATAGCAACAAAAACATATCAATTAGAAAATCGTATTCGTGCCCCTGTTTTCAAGCCATTGTTGGGTCATAGTTGTTGTATAAACATGGTGGTGTTTTATGAAGCTCATTTATTATTGTGCAAGAAGACAAGTCGTTGAAGCATTATTGGAGGAACTCAAAAGAAATATATAATTTTAAATTTATAGACGCTGATTGATCCACCCACTTTGATGGTTGAACGAGGTCAATTGTTCCGCGGAGAAGCTAATATAATATTATCGCATACTCAGTTTTAATGATTCTTCTCTCTCACACTCCTTACACATGTATATGACCCTAAACAAGTCTCTTGAGTGCTAAGTATAAACAAAGTTCTCTTCAAACATAGAATTATTATCACACTAAGGAGCAGTCAGTATAAGTCTATATAAAATCTTTGTGCGATTCTAAGAAAAACCCTTATTCTGTTGGGAGTGCGTCCATCCTAATACCTAATAAAGGGGATCAAAAATATACAAATATCTAAATATTTTTCTCTCTCTTAGTCCTTCCCCTCTGTCATCGAGGAAAATATCAATTTTAGCACATTCCACAACTTTTCTTCTCTCTCAACGTGACAATTTTCTAATTACGGAAATTGTAATAAGAGAGAGAGAGAAAGAGAGAAAATAAACATTCCATTGATAAACTGAAACTTTGATATTTTTTTGGAAATCATTTTGTGTGGTCAGAAGACGAAGAAGAAGAAATAATAGGACAGAAGACAAAATGAATATGGAGGATTTCAAAAGTGAATATAGCTACTCGGTAAATGTTGGGCAGGGTGGAGGTGGCGGAGGATACCCGGACTCACCATATGGTCTATATCATCATGCACATCATGGCCAACATCAACATCCGCCTATTACCATGGAGGAGTGGTCTCTCCGAAATGCGATCCCACAAAATGCCATGCCACCGAATCCCAACGGAGTTGGGGAGAAATCCAAAAAGGAACAACGCATTCGCAGACCTATGAATGCCTTCATGGTTTGGGCCAAGGTAGAAAGGAAGAGGCTGGCGGATGAAAATCCGGATTTACACAATGCTGATTTGAGCAAAATGTTAGGTAAATAAAAAGAACATTTTTTTAAATTCCATTTTTTTCTCTTTTAACAAAATTTCTCTGTCTTTTTCTTTCTCTCTCTCATTCTTTGAAAGGATTTTTTCTCAAATGTCATAATCTAAAGTTAAGGAACTCATATAGAATCATATGTCAATAATATTATCAACTGATTATGCTCAGGTAATCTTTCTCGAGTTACAGAGCGTCTCACAGATATACGAAATTCCAGTGTGTGTGTGTAAAAATATATCTTTTTTCATATGATTTTTCTTCTAATTTTCTTTCGAATTTTTTTTTACATTTGTGAGAAAATGTCAACTATGGTGAGATATCTGTGTATGATATTTATATACGAAGAGAATTGTTGGTGGAAAAATGATTAATACTTTAAAGGAGATAACCCTTTAGTTCTTGTAATACAAAGACAACCTTGCATGAAAGTGAGGATTTTGTACTCGTTCCAAGTCTGGGGGAACGACGTGGTTTGCAATCTAACGTAGGAATCAAATTAAAATTTTATGCTGCATATAACAATCCAAGTAAAAATCAAGCTTTCATTCCACAACATATATCCAAAAGAGTTGTGGTATTTCGGGCCATGTTTTCCTCTATGTACAGATTGTACAAAAATTTGTCTTAATCTTCAAGAATAATTATTTAGAAAAAAAATATAGGGATTTTTTCCTCCGTCATTTTTTCTTTTAGTACTAAAATCAAGGGAATTCTAAAGAAAATACGTTCTCTCCTATGCTGGCTACAGTACATGAGAATTTTATTTCTTCTCGACATTCAAGATTTATCGGGTGTAATTTATCCCTTCTCCATAAATGTAAAAGTCATTCCTGATTAATTTATATATTTTTATGCTGAAATCAGAGAGTTTTGTTGGGAGGATTTGAGGAAGGATCCTGCTTAGCATAAAAACATGCACGATGATTCTCTCGTATATTTGTATAACCCTCGCACTCTATCTTTTGCCCATTTAAATGACATACGTAAAAGTCTTTCCTACATAGAATTTCTGTACTTGAAATTTACCTTTTTATGCTCTTGACAATTACAACATATTTTCCTGTAATTTTACAATAGATTTTTTTCTCAAATAAATATTTGAATTTGGTTATTTTGCTACATTTTTTTCGATATTTATGCTGTTTCAATATTTTTTTGAAGGAGATATTTTCCATCCTCTTGATTTTTTCCACTTCCAAAAGCTTTCAATGTATTTCAAGTTGAGGGGGAAATGGGGATTTTTAAATGCTTTTTATCAAATCGTAATTGCAGAGTTTTTTGTGGGGATAGATGCTCCTTGACAATAATGGGTCATCGTGGCGGGTCATTAAAGCATGTTATCAGAGTCATAAAAGCCTTTGATTTTTATTGCCTTCCTTTACCACAGCTTCACATGTATGCAAGTCCTTACTTCAATATATGTACTGCTTATGGAGGAATGTGAGTTAAATGAAGGGAGCAATTTATATATTCGTCGGCAAATTTTTTTTATTCAATTATTATTAAATTATTAAATCATATTTTTACTTTCCTTCAGAGCCTTCAGAGAATAGTAGTAGAGAGATGATGACAATTTTTTCCTCCAAGAAAAAAAAATCATAGGATTAATTTATACAGTATGATTTCAAGTCAGGCTAAAGTCATGCTAAAGATAGGTGTGAGGTGGGAGATGGGAAAATTCATTCAATTCCCTCTCTATAAAACGTCTAGCTTTTTTTCTCTCCACATTTCAATAATTATTGATTGGGGAAAAAAGATGATAGACTGTAAATGATCTATTAAAAAAGGAAACGCATTTATGCAATGGAAGTAATAATACTAAAATATAGCGTGTACTAATCAAATGGTAAAACTAATATTGGATTTTACCCTCCTCTCTCATGTTATAGTACGTAGGTGACTTAATAGCTGTATGAATTTGTGTGACAGAAAATACTGAGATTTATCCTATAATGCAGTCAAAAAATATACACAATTACTTATAAGATCCTTCCTTTATCAGATCTTAGCACGCATAATGTTCACTCTTCCATCAAAAAATAGCTATATGGTTTTTTCCCACATAAACTTCATGCATTCTGGCCCAATGTGATAGTTTTCTACCGTACAAAATGATAATAATTTTAAAGTAATAATATTCTGTACGATTACAAGGTACAAGTTCATTTGTATAATTTTTCTCTCAAATTTTAAATTTGATTACATGAGTTTTAATTACAGTGTAATTATCTAATGGTTAAATATATTTACATGGTTGTGCTCAGCTACCGTACAAAAGCTGATCCTTATTGACAAGGCTAAAAAGAGAAGTTGTGTAAAAGGCAGAGGGACGTTTTTAAATCCAAATAATTTTTTCCTTCTTTATATCAAGAGAGATTGTAAATTCCCATGATATCAAATCCTCTAACCTTTCCATGGAGATAAATGAGTGAAAAATGGTAGGATTTGAGCAAAAATCATGACATTTATTATTGTAGGGGAAAAGAATCGTTAAAATCTCTAAGAGAGGAAAAATGTGAAAAATAAATTTTTTTTTTGCAAAAAAATTTATATCACAAAATTTCTAAATACAAGTAATATGCATGGTGTGATAGTATTTGGTAGAGTTTTGTGTGCTTGTCGTAAGGAGAATATTTAATGTTGACAGATTTTTAAACTATACCCTGACGACATATGGAAAAAATAGTTTAATGATAATGAGCCATCAAAAGGCCCTATAAAATTCTTACGACTTAAGAATTAAAATTTGTTTACAGTTATTATTGGCAATAATTTCTACCCAGTCCTTCTTTTCCTATCCTTCTTTTTCCCTCCCAATCTTATATTATTATTTCCATATATAAAATTTTTATTCAACCCAAAAGTCAAGTAGTATATATTTTGCCAAGAGCAGTGGTATAGTTTGTAGGAGGAGTAGGGGAAAAAAGTTCATCATTATATTCCAATAGATTCACGTCATTTGTAAATTCTCCTATTTTTGTCATATGTACATTACATGGAAGTTGAAAAAAAAATTTTTTTATAAAGCCGATTCCTATAAAAATTATTAGAGCAGTTCCTCCCTTATGTTATGTTACATATGAGAGTTTTTTTTCAAAATTCAATCTATACATGAAGAACAGCTATGGTGTGATTAAACTTGTTTAACTGTATTTCCTATGTATGTAGATAACATGTGTGTGTGTGGGGGAGACGGAGGAATACACAGAAAGTAATAATTATTGGCTGCGAAAATTATTTCTTCCCACTCCATCACACTACACACTATGGTGTAGCTCCACGTAATTACTGTCTTTTGGCTCTCGTATAAATGCTACTTGCGCATTTCTTAAGTTTCCTCCTCTCCCTATACCTCACCATGTATAGGAAAACCTTTTGGACATTATTTTTACCCCTTGAGAATTTTTATTCCTCTTTTTTTTATTTATAGATTTTTTTTCAACCCTCAGATATTCTTAAATTTTTGGAGACATTTTCCCCTCCTTTCATTCCTTTTTTCTTCCATCTCAACTAACTAAGCAAACACAAATGATATTTCTCTCCAATTTAACATTGAGATGTTCCGTGGAATCCCATTTATTTCATGTATTGAAGAAAGAGAAGAAGAGATTGTTGAAAGGTTGAGTATATCCAGGAGCAAATTCACCGTTAACGACAAGAGCCTAGTTTCCGACGGAAAAGGCTGTTAATCATCGGAAAGTCACTGGTTTTACCACCTTTCAGAAAGCTGCTTGCTTTTCTTCTCCTTCTTCTTCTTCTACTAAAACAATGCTCGCTTTAATGGGAGCAATATAATATGTTACGTGAGTTCACAATGTATGTGACTTGAGGGAATTTAATTTTTTACATTTTTTCTCTCCCCCCCCCTCTCTCCTCTCCTCTTCCCTCCAAATAAATAAAGAACCTTCAAATTATTAGAAATAAATATTTTGTAAATGATTTATTTCTATGGTGATTCCAGGGAACTTTTTTCAAGAGCTTTATGAAAAAAAATTGTCTGTGGATAAAAGAGTAGGGAAAAAAAATAATGTTCAACTTTTTTCTCTCTCTTCATAAGTAGCGGAGCCCTCTAAAAGGTAGATAAAATTATATGAGGAAAGCTCATAAAATTAATGTAGTTCTTTATCTTGAGTTTTGTTGTGACTAGTAATTCCTCATTTCTTTCCTTTTGAAAACACACCAAAGAATCTACACCTTTTCCCCCCTATCATATAGAGACACATTGAGAGAGTATCATATATTTAGATGTTCCTCCTCCTATCTTCAGACGCTATCTATACCTGTATAATTAAGTGCTAACAAGTGAGATTAATTGCAAAAGTTAAGATTGTACGAGAAAAAACACTTTTTTCACAACAACAACTTTTTTTCGTAAAATGAGACTTGAGAATGAGTTGGAGACAAAATAAGATAAATCTGTCTTCTTTTGGATATTTCATGGAAAAGTCTCCTCCATGCTCTGCAATGCTTTTGTATAGAGACTTTTTATCTTGTTCTTGGAGTAAGAAAAAAGTATATCATTTATGAATGACAATATGTTAATAATAATAGTAGTAGGCGCTTTTATACCGCAAATGATTTTATCTGCTCAAGGAGGAATTTCCTAGAGTCACGTTATTATTACTTTTTTTTGTCCTCTTGTAATGTGGAAGTAAATGGAAATGTAGATGGAATATTGATAGTGTAGGATTTTTACTAGGGGAGTACGTACATATTGCTCATGGCACGCTAAAACCTGTCGAGGTGTAAAATTTCTTTCCTCCTTACATCCTTTGGAGAGGATGAGAGTCTCGTCTGTATATTTAGTAAAGACTGCTTTTTAATCAAAAGTCTATTGGACAAACTTACTCTTTATATAGTAATAGAGATAAGTTATGCAGTTGGCAATATTTATAATGGGGAGAAAAATCGAGGTGAAATCCTCAATACATAGAAAGGACAGAGGAAAAAAAAGAAACCGGAGAGTGAGGACATTGAGACTTATTATGACTTCCGGTGATGAGAGGAGACTGTCTGAGTATATTATCGTAAAAGGGGAACATATGAAATGTCACACTTTATATATACGAGGAGGATAATAGGAGAGTAATCATAAGTAGAAAACACTGCTTAATTTTTTTATCATTCCAAAGAGAAGAGTTGGGAGTAGTTAAAAAGTATTAAGTGTCAATTCAAATATTCAATTATAGTAAAGCACGTATGGATTTTCCTTAGAAACTTATATGCTATTTTTATAGAGAGAAATTGTATATGTTCTTCTATGTTAAAATTTTAACATTATTTATGCACACATTTAATTTATCTACGTAGTAGTAGTAGTACGTCTATGGAAGCTAAACTACACGAGGGGATTGAAAAGGGAGTGAGAAAAATGTTACATTTCCAGGGCCTCATCTTTCAAGTATTTTTTCATCTAATGCTACATGTAAAATGTAGGATTTTTTGAAACTCTGCCAAATTTTAGTATTTTCATGGTATGAAATTAAGAATAATTATTTGTAGTTCTTTGGATTTGTAATTAGTACAGAGAGAGAGAGAGAGATATGGAACGTATTTTGTTTCCAACGTGTACTTCTTAAGTAGATTTTGCCGACATAAGATCCAATGTTGACAAACAAAAGGTATTTTCCCATTATTGATATTCCATCCAAATTACTTCCTACTAATAGTAATTCAATGTAAGGCTATTCATTCTTGAAGATAGTTCAGTTGACAATTTAGGATTTCAAAATATTTATACTTGCACACACACATACTTAATACTCGTTCTATACTCTTATCATGGGAATGTTTACATGAGGGATTTTAGCATCAAATTTTTGACATGTACATATAGATTGATATATGAAGGGAAAAAGACATATACGTGCACACATACGCTATTAATCCTAAGGATGAGCATTACAAATTTGAGTCTGGGACATAATCTAGCTTTGAGCTTTCCTCTTATCAACGAACATGCAATGAGACTTTTTCTCCTACAACTTACTCCTACTACTACTCTTGATTCCAAAGGCGATTTCCTCCAAACATTAAGTTATTAAAGTGCTTTTGAGCCTGAGTATTTGAGAATAAGGCTGATGATGGGAGCTTTACATACACTCATGTCTCTCTTCACTTTAAAGGTTACTCGCGTAATAAGAATGAAAAATTTTTGTTTAGTTACGTTCACACACAGAGGCATCATCCCCAGTACATTGGTCAAGTTATATAGGAAAGGTTCGATGAACTAGAAAAAAAAGGTAACCTGAGAAGATTCTCGGGTTCTCGTATCCGCCGTCAAGCTTATATACACTCCTTGAAAAACGAACAAAATTATAGATTTTGTTTTTAAAAAAATGAAATAAAATACTGGTTTGTACATTTTCCCAAGCTTTTTTATATATACATAATTCTCCTTTGACAACACTGGAAGTTACAACTATGAGGAACAGTTCGGGATTTGTAATAATCAGCTGTAGCTATAGAACAGTAAGGAATTTTTCCACCGCACCGTAACATTTTTTTCTCCCTTCCATAAAAACACATATGTACATGTACATAGAAAATTACAATATATTTGAAAATTTTGCTCCATATTTTTTTTCTCTCTCTTTTTTTGTAAAGCTAATTTTATTTTTGTCTACACATAAGAATATGATTTTCTTACTATAGAGCTTGTACGCATGTAAGATTATCAAAGGTTAATGCTGCATAAAATCCTAAATATACAAGAGTTTTAATAATTGTCCAAACTTTGGGTTTGCAAAAATATTTAATACTATTGCACCCTGCCCTATGCACCCTATATGTTTACAAACCTTGGAGGAAAACAATTAAATAAATATATGACAAGAGAGGCAACCTTGTGAGAATCCAGTAGAGTATAGTAAAATTCATGTGTTTTTTGAGAGTGTGTGTGTGTGTCTGCCTGTACATGCTGTTGTTCCTATTAAGACTAGGCTTAAATGTAGGCAAATATATTTTCATGCGTGAGAAATTTCTTGTTTCCGTTTTCTGATTATTTTTTTCTAACTACACATGTACATGAGTCAAGAGTATAGTAGGAACCAACCACCCAACGACCTATGAAATGTCTACTATATTTGTATGTAACATATAATATACATTTTTTTTCTTGTATATTTAAGGTTATATAGTAGTACAGTACAGTGGTATAATAATACAAAAGAGCATAGAGGATAATTTGCTTTTGCATGAGAAATCAGACTTGGCGAATGGCCTAAATTTCTTGGTATAGTGGACGAGTCCCCTTGAATTGAAAAATTGTTTGAAAGGAACCGCGCCCGAACCTACGTTCCTCTTATTACTTGACACAACACACGCTTAACCCATATATCTCTGATATTAGTAGTAGTCAAATTATAATCACTTGCTAAAACCACTCTATTATAAATACTTTTTTCTCCCTTTTGGCTCCCCTACAAAAAGTACACATGTATTTTCCTATATGGAATCCACTGCAAGTACAAAACATGCGTAAGCTCCTTTTTTAATCTGACTTTTCCTTCTTTATAGAAAGGTATTTCGTTTATATCGTCTAACTAAAAGGTATTTTTATATACCTTGATATTATGGACCAAGTGCGTATCATATCCCAGAGCGTTTTGACCATGCTCTTGCTCAGTGAGTCGTCGACGTCGCCATCGTCATCGTTGCAACCCGACCATGAGTCCGCTTGACCAGTCGAGAATGACAGGACAAACTACCATGTGAGCATGTGTACGTATGTAGCTCTTGTACATAGTTAAATTGACCTCAGTATCCAAGTTACCTCGACATCTCTCAAACCCTCCACCTCATTCATAGAGAAGGGAAAAAAA
Organism: Spatulosminthurus flaviceps; assembly: GCA_034693705.1. Lineage (NCBI taxonomy): Eukaryota > Metazoa > Arthropoda > Collembola > Symphypleona > Sminthuridae > Spatulosminthurus > Spatulosminthurus flaviceps. The sequence goes on along the minus strand of JAQFXU010000272.1, from coordinate 16,909 downwards.
AATTTTTTGACTCAAAGCCAGGCTTTTGAAAAAATCCTCATTAGTAGTGTAATATGGTAAAATAAGCACGCTGCACTAAACTTTGCATAAGGGAAAAAATAAAGAAGGATCCTTAATCTAAATTCACTTGCACTTGGCCCATTAAGATAAGGTGAAATCAAAGAATAAATCCAAGAGTGGTATGGAATTCGATGCAAATTAGAGTTTAGACGCTCCAGTGAGTCCAATCTTTCACGCTTGGCTAACTCCCGCGTGTCTCTCCTCCTTTCTTATATGTTCCCTCATTCTTAAATCAAATAGTCATGCTCAAGCGTCTCCCAATATAATCATCCTATGATGATTTTCTCATGTAATTTTCAACTGTCCGAAAAATACTTCCTCGATCTCGTACTCAAATTGTATAGGTAAAAGTATAAGAATAATTCCTGCTCCTCAGAATTTGTTACGTTGCACGAGAGAGAAGCTTGCAAAAGCTTTCCCCTTACATTTGACTCTTGAACGTGCAACGATATTTCAGGTAGTAACATTTTTACATTATTCGCACTTATCTATACACTAGGACGTCCTTAGCTTTTTTCCCTACAAAACATTAGCTCCAGCAATTTAAATATTTTCATATGGGGAATATTATATGGATACGCGCTTATATGAATAGCAAGGATTTTTAAAAGAAGGGTTTCATTTTTTTTCATGCACACGCGGCTCTTTCTTCTCTACTCACAATCATAGGGTTGTAAAGGAGGGGGGAAAAGGTAGGCCTTTTCCCATCAAAGCCTCATCGGCTTTATATTTTATGAGTAACTTTTATCAGACTGAACTTTTTTTTCAACTCGTTGTCAATAAAATAGCCGACATTTGAGATAATAATAATTCCAGATGAGCAATTAATTAGTAGTCATTACCTTTGAATTTAAATCTTACTCCCCCTTGTAAAATCTCATACACACTATACATAAATAGACACTGAAATAATTTTCCTCTCCGTCCTATACGAAGACCATAGTTATATATAAATCTGTATCATTTTAAATAGCCCATCATTAATGTATTTACTACAATGTGATATTTGAGGGGAAATCCGAGTAATTTTAAGAGGACTTTGAAAGAGACGCATTTTAAAAGGTAACCTCCGCCATTAATTTGAGCATGAAGCAAGTAATTGAGATTTGATTAAATTTTCACTCTCAAGCCTTGGATTTCCATCGGAAATACCATTCATTCAAATCCTACCCATATGATTAATGTTGATAGAATTTATCCTGACCATTCTATTTCTAGCCTTATTTCTATATTATCTACATACATAGGTTTACAATACTACATTATAGAGCTACAACAACTTCCGTTCCTGACCTTCGATCCAGTTGACGCTCAATTTCTTCTCCATTTTCCTATACTATACTTTTCTACTAAATGTGTCCTTTTGTCAATTTTCTTTTCCCTATACATTTTGGGCGTGAATCCTTTAATTTTGAATGTAGGAAGAAAATCCCATTTACAAGGGAGAGAGCCTTTGATGAGCAATTGATTTTCTCACTTTGATTCTCATTGTAAATAGGACCAAGGTTTATAAAGAGTTAAGTTCAATATCCTAAATGCATGAAAGTAAGAAGAATAGAGAAAAGTTACGGTTTATGAAAATAATTTTCAAGTCCTTGTCATACAAGGGGAAAATCTTTGGGATTTGTATATGCAACGTCAAGATTTTGCCATTAGTGCACGCATTAGTATAGTGACCTATAATATGCTATCCTATAAAGGAGCAATAATTAGTTTCTCCTGTCATTCTCCCCCCAAAGTTACGCTTGTTATTTGGACGGTGCAGTAGTTAGTGGGGGTGTAGTAAGTAAAAATTGAAAGGTACGGGAAATGTGTCTTTTTATATAAAGCTAAAAGGAGGTAGGAACAAAGTTGACGTTCGTAACCCAGGACGACACTTGAGAACAAAAGAGGAGAGAAGAAAATGTGTGGTGCTTTTTGCCGTTGTCTTGCAATTATTATTATTATTATTGTAAAAAAAGTTAGTAATTGCAATGAGTTGACGGATAAAAGAGAAATGTATATATTTTCAGACCATTTATTTGCACTCATTTCACAGACATATATAGAACTATGTATTGAACTGTCTATGTTGGAAGCATAGGGACTTTCCTCTCACGCACATTCATATAGTCCCAGACTCTATACATTTGTGTACATACGTATATTTTTATATTGGAACAATTTATGAACTAGTTTTTATTTCATATTGACTCTTCTTCTCTTGCCTGTATAGAGATTTTTTTTACAAGAGGAGACTTGTGTGGTACATAAAATTTTGTGTGCATGTGTGGAAGTGTGCGAGTTTAGGACTTCATGATCTAGCATTTTTCAACGGAGTGACAGGAGTCACCCCTATCAGAAAATCTATTATTCCTTGGAAGAACTTTACTTTCCAAGTTCCACCCGGGTGAATGCCACTTCACCTATGTTATTATTATGCTCTTATTATGATTTGAAACCCTTTTCCTTTTCTCTATACTCTCTCTCTCTCTGTCTCCCTCCTTCCCTCCCTCCCCTTTCATTATAAATATACATACGTGTGAAAAAAAATCCAAGAACAAAAAAACATTAAATCTTTATCCGTCCAAAATAAATTCCTATTCTTGTTCATGCATAAAGCATGATGCTCTCTTCATCAAGACCAACATTCTAGTAGACTGTAAAAAAGAACCTCATATAGCCATGGATTCTCCTTTCTTCATTCTATCCCTACTCTATACAATGGTAGCTACATACGTGTAGTAGTAGTGTCTTTGAATACAGCCAAGTGTACACACAAACTAGAAAAAAAACATATTCAGTAAATTATTCTCTTATACTCTCCTATCATCATACATTATTGAAGAAGTTTCAAATGATTATTCCTATACAGTAAAGACATCATCATATTTTCTTAGTGGTTAAATAGTTTCGATGTATAGCTTTAAGGGGCGAAGCTGTACCCACCTTCTATAAATACAAACAGACCTATTTTTTTGATTCCTTCCAAAAGCAACAGTTATTATACAAATGTCAACAAAATACAGAAATGTGGTGTAGGATTTAGAGTAAAATTTTAGTGTAAATTTTAGAGGAATAAGAAAAGGTTTAAATTATATGGAGATACACATAAGCGCTACAGAGCCAGGGCTGGGCAAACTATTGCGCATGCGCTGTTTTTATCACCCATCCAATAGCATTCTCTGTGAGAATTCATCGATAAAACGGTTTTAAATGGTTTGAAAGGATTTGGCGCCCTATTTCAAATTAAATGTAATTAAATGTAATATGTATATTGCCCATACAGAGCGCATGCGCAGAGTTATTTAGCCTTCTTTCTAGCTTCACCCCCTCGAGCCTTATATTGAGTGTAGAGCCTAAATAGAGCTACAGTTTCATTTCAACTTCAGCCAAGCATAGAAGAAGAATGACAACTGGACTCCAACTTATAGTAGCAATTAGAATGAGAAAGACAAATACACTTATCAATCTATCTCTCTACACATTGTTACTGTAAAGATAATATACTACTACTACTACTACTACTACTACTACTACAGTATCTTAAAATTATACCCAAAACAATCTACACATGTTTTTCCTTCTAAAGACAGGTTGTTGCGAAAAAGAAGCGAAGCATAAAGTAGGAATTATTTGTTATGAGCAAATGAGCAAGCATTTACGCAAGCCTATAATTGTGCATTTAGGAAGCTACAAAGTATAAAATTTCCCTTTTTTTTTATACATACAAACACACAATAATAAAAATTTCATCACCCATATTTTTAACGTTCCAGTTTAACTAACTGTAAGTTTTCCGAATGAATATTTTTTTGACAGTTTTAGGAAAATATCATTTTTTACACTTTTACGCTCTTTCAAAGGAATCTTCTCATATAAGAATATAAGATAAAGGGGAGGAAATGGTTGGAGATTTTTATTCTCATAGAATGATGACTCTTCTCTATGTTGTGGCTTTCTTTCACATACAAGTAAATAATAATAAGAGATAATAAAAGTAAATAGGAAAAACACATGTAAGAAAATAAAAAATCTCTTGACATCAGGGTAGTAATTAGTGTTGGGAGGGTTGACATGAGGTTGAAACAGTTGAGTGAATAATCGGAGTGAAAGTAGGGTGGAAGATGTCAAAGAAGTTGCATCAAAGCATCGGAAATGAACAGACAGGCATGTGCTCTACGAAGCTTGACCCATACAAGAAAACATTACAAGGGAACAATATTATCCTAACCGCACCACTCTAAAGTACCAGCACCTTCTCCAACAACTTACCTTTATTTCTATTGGTAACAAGTGGTGACCAAAAAGTTAATTCCTCTCCGCTGTATCCTGTACTATAAACAGACACACTCGTCTCTCTCTCTCTCTCTCTTATTACTCCAAGAAAGAAACTTTTTTTTTGTGGATCGTTAGGTACCGGATTAGCCTATTATTGAGTTACTTTTAAAAAAACCTCAGATAATTTTTCAACTCACTTATTTTATTCCCTCACCATGCACAATTCTCTGCAGACAAATGACGACCTGATTATAAAAATAATGTTTACAATTTTTTCTTCTTCCAATCATTTCTCTCAATAACAAAGTGTGATAAAAAAAAGAAAACCTTGATGAGTTCATCAGTAAAGTAAATAATGATTAAATGTCATTAATTAATAATAATAGTTTTTACAACATCACCTTCACTATACAGTAAACTACAATATTCCAAGCCCAATCTTCCCATCAGTTATGACCAAGAGGATAAGTTAAGATTATTTTTAAAGCTATTTGTTATTTTGTGTAACATCTCTCAGAAATTTCCTGTTCCGGTGGAAGTCTCCTATAAGAAGCTACAACTAGGATAAGAATAGGAAATGCACGGACACAACTTGAGAGAGAAGAAATCTCTAATAATGTTTCTATTGGTTTATTACTCTCTCTCTCTCTCTCTTATATTTCTCTTCATATTATTACCAGATTATTCTTGAAAGCTCCGGTGAATTACACATTACTAGAAATAGAGGAGTACTAAAAAGTGTATGTATTTTCTTAAACCTTGTATATTTGTTAATGCAGGTTATTGTAGGAAATGTATGACATTGTTAACAAGTGAAATATTATTCTGGAAGGCATTGTTTTCCGGTCATAGGCTCTCCCATAGTGTAAGGATATTCTAACTAGGATTTTTTTCCTTAAAGAGAAAAGAAGATATGAACAACAATATATTAGAAGTGAAGTATGTGTGTGTGATAATTTTTGAAGGAGTTGTAAGGGCTCATATGGTATCTACATGGTAACATTACATATATGCATTATGTATGTATGGGGATGAGGTCAGGAGCAATGAAGTGGAACTGGAACGAATTTGTCATCGCTTGCCACAAAGTGTCTCACCCGTGGGTTCCTTAAACAGGTGATTTATGAATGGGGAGAGAGACGGTAAATCACCTCAATTTAGTCAGAAGTCAGAACACCCAGCACATATATATTCTCTCAAGTGGTAAAAAACATAATGCATAATATTCACCCTCACCTAATCCTATATTCACCCTCAGTCTTCTTCTTCATCTTCTTCTTCTTCATTTGGACAATAATTCTTTAATCATTTCTTTTTCACCTTCTCCCTCTTTCTTCAAGGGTCTTATAGTTTTAACACCATAGGCTCAATTTTCTACCCTTCCTTTTAGTCACCAATATTTATTTACGCCTCTCTCACATATAAAATCTCTCACATCCTTTCAAAAATACTATTTTTATTTTGAAATTTATTTCCCAGAAGAATCTACATATGCTAGTACTTTTTTTTTATAAAAACATGTGTTACAAATCTAGAAATGATTAAATTCTCTCTTAAACGGAGTTTCTCATAGGATTTGTATGACAGAGGGAAGGAAATGTGAGTTAGAAATTCCATGTGATATTCCTTAGGCTTTTGTACTCCTTTGTACGTAATTAAAGGAAAAAAATATGTCCATATTTTATTGTAATTTAGTGTACATTATCACTCATTTTTTAAAAAATGTAAAGCTAAGTGTAAAGGAAATATAACGTTGGATAGACTCTCATTAATTTTTGTGCTAGACTTGATTTTCATGGTATGGTGAATGTCAACACTTGAAAAAAAAGCTATGGCGGTAGTAGTACTAGGAGTGTGTCAAGTGGGTACAACACTTGTGTCCTATGATGGAGGGTAGAAAGGATGGTGATAAAAGTGTTCTCATTCCTTCCCTAGAAATTCCATATATTATCCTTATTAATTTAGCCATGAGAAAATGTTGGAGGAGGAGGAGGTATTATCTCTATTGCTTTTTAGCATGTCTCTTTACTCTACACTAAAACTTCTCTGTCCTCCGTATCCGACTGACACGTTAGTTCAACATGGGATTTTAACGTGTAATTCCACCTTCATTCCATTTGATAGCATGAGCTTTCCTGGGTACATTTTCCTACTACATTTCGGAAGTTGAGACAAGTTACTCCTCGTAACATATCAAAGTATCATTCAAGTAAGGAACGTCTTACGGATGAACGGCTATATTTTTACGTATAATAATAATTTTTACAAAACATGAGATTTTTCCTCCATCAACTCTTGAGGGGGTTGAAATATCATAAGGGTTTGTAGTTTTAAGATAGTCAAGTAATAATTCGTTTCAGAGGATTTTCTTAGTTGTAAGGTTCTAAGGCTGCTACTACACTTACATATGTACGCACATATGTTTAAATAAGTAAACTTCATAAATACTTTTGAGATGATCCAGTGCTCCAAAGTTGATGGCTATCAAAAGGACGTGATGAGTTGACATTTTTCACATCATTGTTGCCACCCTAATTAAATGGAGCAATTAAGTACAATTGAAGGGGGGATTTTTTCCTTGCGTGTACGTGGATCATGTTGACGGGAAAATCTGGTCTAAAGGAAGTTTGACTTGAACACGCAAACCGAGGAAATCTTTTACCTTCACCTTTTCCTACACACACACACATTATTAACTCGTTTTGTCCATAATATCCAACTTCCAAATAAACATCATATAATTTTGAGTATTTTTTCCCAATCCCCTTTTATGCATACCGAAATCATTTATTTTCCCCTTAAATTTAACTTTTAAGTCAGCCATGAGCTCCTTCTTCTTGACTTTACTTTGATGCTAATTATGCACATTGTGATTACACATGAGCTGAGTGATTCCTATCTGTAAATGTACATAAGATTTACATGCATTCCATTATATACACACACACTCTTACATAAGTTCCACACTCTTTCCCTTTTATACAACATAAATTTCAACTTTTCCGAATATTTCCAAGCAAATAGACTTGCTTAGAAGACAGCACAGTTCCAATCTTTTGTAAAACCATAAAAATCTACTCAAACTTGAAGATTTATGGCGTGAGAGATTATTGTCAACGTGCTTTTTCCTACGTATATGACTAACACTAAAAAATATAGTAAAAATACCTCTGCATAGGATAATGACGCAGGTCTCTGGAGCTTGAGTAGATACAGATTTTTAAAATATAAAAATAATTCTCGCCTTTTATATCCAAAGGACGTGTAGATAGTTTGCTTGATTAAATTATAAAATAGCTCATATAATGTATACGTAATTTAGAAATGTTATGTGATAAAATAATATGTATATTTAGATATTCCTTTGCATATGGAAAATAGCATGTGTTTTTAATTTCTGTACATAATATTTTCTCACAGCAAGTTTCTTCTCATGAAGATTTTAGGAAGTACACGTGTCCATGTATATTTTTGTAGTGGCAAATTCACTTTGCTCATTTGCTCCCTTCCCGCTTTAGTATTTACCATACACATAGCTATGTCTCATCTCAAGTCATATAGAAAAAGATATATAGCGTCAGTCATGCCAAATGCCTGCAAATGGCCTGACTCTATAGCGAGAGAGCTGAGAATTGCATGAGAAAAATAGCAGGACAAATAATAGTAATTATTGGTTACCTTATCAAGTGATTTGAACGAGAAGGACTAAGCCTTGAAGGAAGTATCCTTTTATAGCGACAAATTAAAATCATGATCTTTAGTGAACGGTCATGCATTCCTCTTGGTCACAGTACATTGAAAAGCAGACACCCTTTTCCTAACTTCTTCACTCAATCTTCCCAATCAATGTCCCCAGCTTTTTTTTCTCTTTAAAACTTCATGGCTAAATATTATGAGCACACTTCCTTCTAAAATGGATTGAAGCCAATGCTTTTTATTTACTATAAATCCTACATATTATGCTTGCATTTACAACACAATAATATTTATTATTACAGCCCCTGCTAAAAACCCTAGGAATTTCTTCATATCCAATTTTTTCCAGTTTTTGTTTCTCTATAGAAAAATTTTTGTAGAGAATAATTGCATTTATTAATACCAAAATAAACGTTGAAACTAAAAAATATTTTTTCCCGTAAGAAATATTTTGTAATTCTTCACTCGTAAAATCAAACGTCAGGAAAAGACCCTTGCCACTTTTGACATGTACATGATGTACATTGTGGCAAGGAACAACTTATTAGGAAGAAAACAAGTGTTGCAGAAGAGCTCCACCAAAAATAGCCTCTCCAATCTCTTGTCAATCATTGAATTTCCTTTAAGTTGTTATGTCAATTGTAAATAAGTCGGGCTAAAATTTAGCAGAGAGGTAGAGAGGGTAGAGGGCAGGGAAAAAAATTGTCTCCGTTCTCTCACGTATATCCACCCTACACAATCCACATATCTCTATAATGTTCTGTGTGAGGAAGAGGTCATCGCAATGCTGAGTAATTGGTAATGGATGCACTGCCATGGTGATAATATTTAGTAATAGAAAAAAAGGCGAGGCTCTACAGGAGAATTCCAAGTAAAAATATCAGTGTGTATCTTGAGATTATCATCAGCTTTCTTTCAAAATGTATATTATAGGGATAGGATCCTCTCTCTCTGTTCCACAGCATCATATTCAGTCTCAAGAGATATTCGTTGCTCATAGGTTTTTGAGAAAGCTGTGGAGGAATCAATACATAGCGTGGTTAGAAGGAGGTAAAGTAGTAGAGGAAAAGCGATAGGATATTAAGCACAATTATGTGATTGCAAGTGTGTAAAGAGATGATATTATAGTATGGATGAATGATTCTTCTCTCCTTGTATCTTCAATATAGGAAATACTATAGTAGGGCACAAAATAGGCGTCAATTGGCGATTGCCACAAATCACGGCTTGTTAGGCCTCCCTTTCAGTTGACAATGACACTGATTGATTCCCAATTGCCTCCCTCCTGCCTATAGTCGTGATGATCCTCTAGAGTTGAGCTCAATTCGCATTATTTTCACATGCTCTCTCTCTCTCTCTCTCCCTTTGAAAAAATCCTCACAACTTGTTCTTTCCTATCTCTTCATAGAGACTAGCCCTTCTTATAGTTTAGACTAGCACAGACACACACACACACACAAATACTTTAATATAAAAAACGCTTTTTTCTCTCTTCCCCCATTTATTATCCTTTCCTCCTTGCATCAAAAAGCCTCGCACTATTTTTCTACACTCAATTCTCAACTTCCAATATAGCAATTTTTAAACCAGTAAAAAAATCCCTTTGAACAAGAAGACGATTTTTCTTTCCATCACAGTAGTATATACGTAGGTCTATAGGAAAATCCACTTCTTTTTACCTCCTTCTCTCATGATAGCTCAATATTTTTCATGTATTTACCTCCATCAGACGGAGCTCTATAGAAAAGTATAGGGATAGCTGTAGAAGTTTGTCTTGTTGGAAAGGCGTTCTTGTCTATTTGAAAGATTTGAAGACGTGACATTCCAGCTCATCAACACAAATGGCCTAACCGTGACTTTACCTAAATGAAATGAAATTAAAGGAAATTAACTAGTGGTGCTTTCCTGGTGTCTTCTCCACACAGACAATGTAGTACAAGTACAAGCTAGGAATCCCAAACCTTATGCTTTCTTGTCCATCAGAGAGTCTACTGACCTCTTAAATTTCTATCTTCAAGTAATATTATAGCCTTTGATAAAAGACCGACGGAGGAGTTTTTGTATTGTGTAAACCCATCAAAGTACACTTGAAAGACAATTTCACACCAGCATCTGTTGATTTTGATGCCATTTGTTCCTAGAGCCTCACTCTAGCATGGCTCTATCCATATAAATATATACTTTCAAGGGGGAATCTTCCATGAACTACTTATTTATTTTACCATAGAAAAAAACCCTTCCGTTCAATTCAAATGTTCATCATCATAAATGATTTGGATGATGGAAGAAGGCTATGGGGAAGGGAGAAAAAATTACCAAATCATTTATATGATTAGTAGGCACTTTTCTCAAATAAGGGACGAAATATGTCTTTGGGTGGTTGCACGCAATCATTGAAGGAATCCATCATTACAATATTGACTTATGAATTAAATGAATTACAATGAAATTTTTCTCTACTCTCTACAAAATATATGGGCAACTGCCTTTCCCAGGAAATGTAGAAAAGCAGTTGGGGAATTAACTCATTTGGATAGAAAGGTAAAGGAGTGAGTGGGCACATGACGTTTATATTTGATAGGAAAGGAAACATAACGGGAACTGAACAAATAAAGTAGTTCATGAAAAAAGTTGGTGTTGATCAAGCACTTCTGAAATATCTCGTATATAATAAAAATAAAAATAATAATAAATAGTTGTAAAAACCTTGGGTAAGGATTTTTTCCTCTCTCGACATCAGCCTCATTGAAAAGGTACAAATATTTAAATTGTTTTACGCAACACACACTGGAATTACCATCTGATCATGTTAATTATATGATATTTGATAAGAGCATCAGATATCCTCGTGTGAGCTCCCCCCCCCTTACTGTTTTTTACTATTCAGACACGTACCCTTTTCATAACATTATGTATGCACAAAATTATCTCATGCATTTTTACCTTATTTACTCCCTCACTCTCTGTACAAGTATCCTATAAAATATAATGTCTATATAAAACTTGTCTGCTCAGACCTTCAGTCAGATTTGAGGTTATTTTTTTTTTCAAATGAGAATATAATCATGGAAAATAATCAGAAAATATCTATATTATAAATACTTGAAAAAAAATGAGACAACTAATGAATCCTTATCTGTTTAGAGTTGCAGGTGAAAATCTATGTGATTTATCTATAGCTTGGGATAGGTTCGTGTATATTTTGAAATGCCATAGTACAAAGCAATATTTTGATCACTTGACACTCTCCATGAAAACGTGATATTCTTGTTTTTACACTGGACTCTTCCAGTCATGAGGATTTAAATCGCGTGAAGTCACATGGACAAGAATTTTGTATTTTTACGTACATTTTTGATGAGATTTCGAGAGATATTCAAAGAGAAAAAATGGGATATCGTAATGTACGATAGAGTAAAGGAAAATGTCCAAATTTATTTATGGAATAGAATAGTACGTATATGGGAGAAAAATCAAATTCCCTTGCGTGTTCTTTAGGAATGATGATGATGAGTGTATGGTGCCGAGGTCAGTGGATGAAAAATGTACTAGAAAAACATTGGCTGAAAATATTTTATCAGGACAATTATCAAAAAAAAGGTGGACTATTTAATCGATGGCTCTTATCTGTAAATTTGTATTGGTTCATTCAGTTTTATGGGATAGTCATAACAGCACTTTTTCTCTCTCCAAATTATTTAAGAACACGACATAAAAGGTGTTTATTCATATTTCTCTCTCCCTAGCCCACGATTAAACTCTTCAAGATTCACATAATATATTATAGATTGATAGAAACATCCAAAGGAAACTCATGGAGTATGTAAATATCTATGTACATGTATGAGTGTGTGTGTGTGTGTGTGTGTGTATAAAGAAATAAAGCTCTTCACCCGGGCTGGATGACCCACACCACGCAATCACTTGAACATGACCAAATAGTCTTAGGGAATGCTTTGAGTTTTGCCGAAAGTCTTCTTATTCCTTGGGTCCAGGTCCTTTGCCCTCATAACTTTATACTATTATTATTATTTATTCATAAGTTGTTGGGGGGATTTCGTGTGTGAGCACGTGTGTGAGGAAGAAAAAGTGTTAATGCAAACACCATTGTAAATATGATTAGGCGGACTTTTCTTATGTGTTCTGTGTTCTGAGAGAGAGAGAGAGAGAGAGCAGAAAAAGAAAACATTTGAGTCTCTTCATAATTCAAAAAAATAACAGCAGATTGGTATCGTAACAGAAAAATCGTAAAAGATAAAATATTTTTTCAAGAGAGAAAAATTACATTAAAACCTACAGAAAACAATTACCTCACATGTTCCATTGTCATTAGGAATGTTTTTTTTTCTGAGGACGCCGGATAATGTCATGGTATTGATAATTGCCCAGGAACTTAACCCCACTATAATGTAATATGTAGTGAAAATATAGAATTTCTCCAGGATTATATATACAATTCCAATACATAGGAATGAAGAGACTCACCGGAAGTGTTACATAAAAATATAAAGGTTCCCTCCAAAACAAACTTCTCTCATCATTTCAATCTTGTTTATAGATAAGAACAAAAAACCAATCCTATATCATTTCATGTCACATACAAAACCATTTAATTTAATAAACGGGTTTAGTCCTCACACCACATACACCGAAGGGCAAACATTTCCAAGTGGAGCGCTTCAATTCATCCAACTATATGAAAGTCCTATTAAAAGCATAAGAAAACAAAATCCACAAAACTTGTTCCTTCCATTTATTCCTTCATCACATTTTTTTCAAAATATATTTATATATCATCACATTATACAAAAATAGAATATTACTTTGAAAGAAAAAGCATATAAATTTTATAAAGGGTCCTTGCAGGGTACAAGTGAAAGATAGGACACTTTAAAGGAAATCTAAAAGGCCTCTCTCAATTTATTTCCTACTAGTGAGGTAAAAGATCCAACTATGGATTTTCCCTCAATTTTAAAAAGCTAATAAAACTCTGTGGACTCACACACTAAAATAAATATGAAAAAAAGAGTTTCCTCCGGTACTCTCTAGGCTTGTTTTTTATGAGAGTATGTACTTCCAAACCAAAATGAAGGCAAAGGTTGGGATATGGGCTAATATCCTATACAATATACGTTTTTTCTACCTTTAGCACACGTTTACAGTGCGTAGAACGTTATAGCTTGAGATTCTAATTTGGTTTATTTTTGGATGGTTGTTGGGGTAAGGGAGTACCTGCCTAGCTATACCTGGCTCTCTGCATGGATTTAAGTGTTTATGTGTATGTGTGTGTGTGTGTGTGTGTGTGCATTTAACCGAGAGGAAATAATCATTTATGATAACAATAATTAGGCTGGTAGTTCCACCGGGTTCAGTCAGACGGTTCAGGAATTATTAGCTTGCGTAAAGGATAATAATTATTGCTGCATTATGTTTTATCTCCTTAGAATTTACCTTGACATGATAAATCTCTGCTTGAGTCAACCTTGTCATTTTAGTACTTCTCTATATACTTTTAGTAGTAATATGCTAAAAAGCAACTACATTTTTCCTCCTCCACACTCTTATTATTACATATTTAGTCCCTTGGTTTTCTAATGAGAAATATTTACTTAAAGGGAAGGACTAGGAATGTCTTTGATAGTACACACACACACACACTTGACCTATTGAATGTTAAACCTGATCTTCATACTTTCAATTTTGAAACTTTTGGCATGCAACGGATCCTTAATGTGTGAACGTCTGAGGTTTTTCTGCCGTGAAATATCATATAATTGTATTTGTACATATAAATTTTTTTTCATAGGAAAAATAGCTCTATAAGGTAGGATTTTAATAAGGAACGACTTTTCCGCGCTGAAAAGTTAAAATGTTAAACTGCTCCTGCCGTAGTGTTGCCTTTATAGAAGAAGGTTTTGCAGGGATTTTTCAACAGTTTTTTTAGTCTTATAATTTAAATAAGGAGTATATAAGTATGGGGAATATATACGTGTGTGCATGGTCGTGGGAATAGGAAAGTTTGCTCAGGATCTGTAATTTATAAGTGTGGTGTAAGCATTTGAGGCTTTTGCTTATATAAGGATATTATATTTACTGACGTGTAAATAAGCATGTATAGCGAGCGTATACGTAACATTTCAAGGTACTCTGAACATTAATGAATTTGACGAATATATTTTGCAATCAAAGCACTCTTCAGGAGGAGAGCCTGAAGGGTATTCTTAAATAGTAAGGCTGCTGGGTATGAGGTAAGCAAAGCAGGATGATGTGAGACAAGTAGTTATGTGCATATTTTATATAAGGGTTTGCAGTTTTAGTGAAGATGGTCCATGAGAAAAATTCTGGTTTTATTGCACGCCATGAACGTCTCTTAAAGGATTTTTTAAAGAGCTTTAATTAAATGTATTAATTAAGCACTCGCTTTTATAAGTTTAAAAAAGCTAAGTTCCCCTCTAATGATGAGGAAAGAGAGAGAGAGAGAGAGAGAGAAATGTAATAATTATAATGCGTACTAATGCGTCATAAAAATTTTCAGTATGGATTTAATAGCGGCATCTTTGAAAAAATCCTTCTGTAGTTTTCACAACATAATAATGCAATCCTACTTGTATAAATGCCTTAACATCAGAGAAGTTGTTGTGAGAAACATTTTAATATTTTTCCAATTGAAAAAAAAACTTAGTTCAATTTAATCAAGTCCTCTTCGTCTTTTGAATATTTTATCACAATTTACTTATAAAGCTATAACTTTGAACTTCATTTCTATAATAATTAGTTGAATGAAGTCATGCTTTCTTTGAAATTATTTTATTTAGAAATTTTTTGGGGATCTTGTATGTATGTAATATGGACGGTATATCATGAAGGCTATAAGAAAAATCTTATGGAACTTTTGAGTTTTAGCATTTGAAAAAGAAATAATGACATTTTTCTCTTCAGCTTGAACTTGCTTTATATTGCCAGCTTTTTCAAGCTGTAGGAACTTAAACAAACAAAGAAAATATACTAATGAAATTGCATGACATTACAAGAGTCAGATGGTTGATATTCAGAGTGTGGAAGATTAGAAGGAAAAACATAGAACTGTGAAGAACAGTTCCAGAATATGAAAAGAAGCTCAAAAAAGTTAGAGGGGAAAAATTACTGAGCTTATGGCCATTCCCTAATTTCATAAATAACAGGTTTTGCTTTTCATCAATTTATTTACGACACAAGGAGGCCTCTGCACCTGTGTACATGTAATATACATATGTATGCACATTGCTCTATAGTATTAAATGAAGGGTTGAATGTAGATGGATAAAAGTTCAAACTGAAAACACCAAACCTTTCCTTCCACAATAGTTTTATGTGTCCACATTGAAATGAATGAGCATATTATCCTCTACTTTTTACCTATTCCTTTATGCCTATACTATCTTCCCTGAGCTTTCATCTCAAACTTGTGTCCATCTAAAATCTTCATGTAAACTTACCTTCATAGGAGGAGTATGTAATTACATGAATGGACATGAATTAATATGTAAAGTAATATCTAAACTAAGTGCTCTCACTCCCCGGACTTTGTCAATAGTATGCTGCGGAGCTTACAAAGCCACGAGTAAACAAGATAATGCAAATTTATAAATAAATGTAAAACCCGATAAATTTCCCCTCTCCATCATATTTTTTCCATATAAGAAAATCCTTCCAAGTTTTGTATTTTTCAAAGTGAGAAAAACTATTCTTTTTTTGGCTAGTAAAAAAAAAATTTTGAAGAGATTTAAAATTTTGACTCTACTTCAAAAATTTAAAATTCCACTCCAGAGGATTCCTTTTGTATTTGCATTAGACAATAATTATTAGAAAGTTGGCTCAATTTCTTGTATTAATTGTGATGGATATTTTTACCAACTTCCCACACACGAAAGTCCTACCTCTCTCTCAAAATAAATATGTGGATATCCTTTGGGTTATGAACATATGAGTTTTTCCTCCTCCGCCTATTTATATATGTAGATATGTAAAAATATTTGTATGTTTTTTTGTATGATATAAAAAAAGGCTGGGTAATAGCCGTGAGTTACTTGTATAAATTGTTCAGAATTTATGGAAGGGTTACTTATGTTGAAGACGTTCAAATCTGTATATGCATGATCGGTAGCGGGAAAACCAGTATGGATGGATCTGATATTTGATGAAACATGACATTTAGTTTTGGTTATGCATCTGGTTTTGTATCTCTCTCTCTCTCCCCACAGTATGAGTCGTGCTTATGATTACACATGATGATGGCTTGTAGTGATTTCAATTTCACTCTAGGTTGAGCATGAAATCAAGTGGCAACGAGCAGGGAGTTCATTCATGATTGAATCCAGGCTATCTTTTTGTATTATCAGTCAAGTCAAGGAGGAAATTAGATGAATGGAATGTGCTCATATTTTTTAACTCGTACCCTTTTATACATATAGTCAAAATATATGTATGTCTTCTTGTAATTGCTATTTTGCTATCCAATAAAAATCCTCATACTTTTTTTTCTTACTTTCCGCTCTCTTCCCCTATATCCATACATGTTCAAATACATGTTCAAATTTATCTAACCCTTTATTCCTATAGTTACTTATGATTGAATTTAAATCAAAGTGTTCGTGTAGGATACCGAAAAAGAGAGAGAGAGAGAGAAAACATTTTTTCTTGTTTTTTCCTCTCACCACACAGTCCATCCTCTATGAATATATAGATAACCTGAATTCTTGGCTATGTGAAAAAAATTTTGAATTTCGGAAGCGTGTTCATATTTACTCAAATACTCCACTACTTCACCCAAGCCACCAAAATATCGTCGGGGAAAGTCCAAAAGGCGCTATAATTTTGTTTTTCCCATAATGTTACGAAAATTATAGCGCCTTTT
>JAQFXU010000271.1:0-65387 GCA_034693705.1 Spatulosminthurus flaviceps | reverse complement strand
TTAATAATAATAGTTAAAATAAAATTTGAATGCGAATGCAGAGATGAGATATCCTTGCTTCGCCTGTGCAGCATTGAGTATAGTGTCGTAAAGTTAAGAGGGAGGCTTGAATCTGTGCACATAAACACGAAGTTATGCAGTATGCATATGCATAATGCGGGTAATACAATAAGGATTGTTTGTTTGTAACTCTTGCTTTCTTGGAGTTGTACAAGGGAAATAATTTAAGGCATTTCTAGAAAAGGTGTTCATATTGTTTGGAAAAACTTGACAACCTTCGGTAAGTAATGCTGCATTTTGAATTTCTCTATGTTTATTATTACATTACAGTTTATTATTTAAAGAAAAAGTATTTAAGTAAAAATGCTACATGACTTTTAGTGTGACAAAATTTTGTAGCTAAATTAAATATGTGGTAATTACATATTCTTATTGCCTGATTAAAGTCAGTTTGAGTTGAAAAAAACTGTAAAAAGTCAGTATATTTGAAAAACAGTACTTACTGGAAAATTATTTTTATAATTTTGTTCTTGTTTTGAATTCTTGACGACAGGGCGGTTAAATGTGACACTGAAGACTCTGAAATGGCTGATTACGTAAAGGCTAAGGGAAACAAATTGAGACTGAAAGGAGAGAAACCCCAGTAAGTGTATTAGTGCGAAATTGTCTTAAATGTGTGATTCAGAAAAATCCTTCAATACCATTGAAAGAACTCATGTGCTAGTTTTTGTATGAATATTAAGTGTGTATATCATGAGTAGGTTTTCCGCTTGCTTTAATGCTGTGTAAAATGTGTATTTTCAAGAAAACATAAGAAGAAAAAACGGAAGCTTGAAACAGTCACGTCAGAGGATCCTAGCAGTGTTGCCAAAAAATTGAAGAAAGAAGATGCAGCGAAACATGGTAATATTTTGGTTGTAGCTGTCTTTGACATTCCTATTGAATTTATCAGCTATTTAGAAGGTTCTACAAAGATTTTTTGTTGTTTCGGTATTAAAAAGGAGGTTGGTGGGCTGCTAGTTCTTGCTCCGAAATCTGTGGGAGCATAGCTTTAGAACTAGGGAATAATACGTACGTGAAATCATTGGATGATGGAACTTTTACTCTTGGAGCACCTCATAGTGAAAATGAACCACCTGCACCGGAAGAAATATTTACAGCGATTCGAATCAATGAGGATAAAATTGCTGTAAAGTCGGGTTACGGAAAATATTTGAAGGTTGATAAGAATGGGGAAGTTGTGGGGAGATCCGATGCCGTAGGTGCCCCTGAGCAATGGGAACCTGTTTTCGAGGTTATACATTTTTTTAGACATTGTTTTTTGATATTTAATAATATTTTATTATTGCTGATTGTTAAAATGCAAAATTAATTAATGATTATAACATTTTCTGTTTCAACCATTACGTTGTCTGCAATGCAGGATGGTAAAATGGCCCTCCTTGGAAACAACGGTTGTTTTATGTCAGCAAGATCCGAGGATGACTGCATTGAAGCAACTAGTAAAAAAGCTGGTCCAGATCAGTATATTAAAATTCGATGCCAAGAGCAAATTGATAAGGACAACGATGAAACTCCAGCAGAGGAGAAGGGAAATTTGAATGAAATAGAAGTTAATTACGTGTACGAGAAAATTTCCCATTCAGAAAATTCTTCATATTTCGATGTGGGTGCCAGTTTATTTAATATACGGTTTTATATTGTAGGAAAAAATTCCAGAAGTTTCAGGACAAAAGAATGAGGGTTAACCAAGACAGTTTGGACCAAGTGCTCAAAGCTAAAGAAGAAGGCAAACTTCACGAGTCGCTTTTGGATCGCAGAGCAAAAATGAAAGCGGATAGGTATTGCAAGTAAGAAGGCTATGGGTTTTTACAAATTATCACGTTGCAATCCCTAGAGATGGCATGCAGTGCAAATTTTCTCTAATTGTGACCACTAACTGGTAGGAGCTGATTAGCAACTTTTAGTATGTTGATTTTGCATTTACCTACTAATATTTTCGTCCCTTCTAAAAGTGTATAGTAAATTGCCAAGTTTTGTTTGTAAAATTTGTAAGTACTTAACTACCGGGTGGTTGTTATTTTAAAATTTGCTACCAATATTTTTGCCTTCCTTCTAGGTAATGACAAGTTAATGATTATGTAAGAAGTTTTTGTGGCATTCTGGCATCATATCTGTATTTCAAAATAATGTTATGTTTATTGCAAATAAATTTTTTCTATTTCTCGTTCCCAAATGCGATGTATGACGATGCTCATTGTAGAATAACTGATGAATTAGGATTTTCGTGAAAGAAATTATTTCATTCAAGCACCAATTTATTAGAAGAATACAAGACAAGACATTCGAGAGAATTGGTGTAATCTACCGTTTTATAGCTTTAGCTGTATTTCTAATACACTACAATACAAGGCAAATGCACATTATTCTTATTATGCCTTATCCGTAAAATGCACAAAGATGAGAAGTAGAAAATAAAAAAAGAAAATGATCGTAAAAAATATTTAAAAATGATTATAGCAAAGTCCAGTCTTGAATGAATTGAGCCCTTCATGGATCTAAAGTTGGTCGTTTTACAGAATATCGACTTTCTTAATTTTGAAGAATAATTTTTTCCGTAAGCGTACAAATATCAAAAAGGCACTCGAAACTAATATTTGATCGCCACGTTATAATTTTTCATATCTACGTATCAATCATATATAGTGTTGGACATTTTTTTAGAAGATTACTTCCTGATTATAACATATAGTATCTTCGTACATAGACAAAGTAAACAGGACATTACAGCTTGGTATTTGAAAATTCGTGTGTGCATTTCACAAAGTACTTGAAAAATCCTCCTCTAACACACCAACAATTAAAAGTTAAAAACTCACTTAACGATTTTTTTAAAACATTACTAAAAAGACTCATCCACTACTACATCATAATAGAAGATGAAACTCCACAACTTGCTTGATTCTAATGCAGTAAGTACTTTACTTTAGAAATAGCTATTACAATTCGAACTCAATAGAAATTCCTAGCATATTTAATATACTTCTCTGCAAAAAAACTTTGCCCGAAATGCTGTGGTTTTTAATTACATTGTGCCTATAGTTCGTGTCTACCGCATGTATTTATTTACAATGGTTGGCTTATCTTTTTCTTGTATATAATATTATTATTATGTACTCGCTATTACAATAAGTTTTATTACGTTATTAAAAAATTACTCATTACGCATGAACATTCCATGTAAAAAACTATCAGTTGGATTCGTATGAAAAGCTTTCGGTCGAGTCAGCTTTTTTGTATATATTGCTGTTATTTTTAACACCCCTGAAAATACAATTAGATCTTCAAAGGCCGACAAATGCTAATAACATGTTAATATATTTTTAGATGGAATTTCATGCTGCGATCTCAATCTCCATCTTCAGACATTTTGGTATTAGTTTTTAAAATGTGGTCTCGTTGTTCTATGGTTGTTTGATTCCGCCGGAGATTTATTTTTACCACAATTTGGAAGAATAACCTCCAGGTGGAATGCGTTTTCCATTGGCTTCTGCAAGTCCAAAACCTCCGTCTGGAATATAAAAAATTATTATTAAATTTGTAGCCATTTCCCAGTCTCCCACCCAGATCCACGTTTAACATTACCCTTATTTTCCAAGCACGTAATAATGCCAAAAAAGATGAGAATCATAATCTGGTCTCAATATTTTGAGGCTAGTTAAAAGATAAAAATCCTCCTTACTCATCTTGGGAGAGTCACCATTTGCAATTCCATTCGAACCTCCATTGACGTGTCCGTTAGTTCCATTTACGTGACCATTGGATCCGCCATTGACCGTACCATTAGAGTTTCCATTGGGTGTTCCATTCTCGTGTCCATTGGTGTGACCATTAGTGCCGTTGGTTCCATTGGTCGCTCCATGGCCATTGCTTGGTCCATGTCCATTGGTTCCATTCACCTTGCCATTGGCTGCTCCAGCATCAGCGAAGATAATGCTGCTCTTCTGATGGTTCTTACGGGGAGAGTCAGTAACATCTCCACCGGCTCCATTAGCTCCGAAAAGTCTTTTGAAAGAGTCATCATCGGGGCGATGGCGCACAGCCCTCTGCTCATTGCTGCTGGCCATCTGCCCGTCAGGAGTAAAGATATTGGACGCCATGTAATTCTTGACTTTCCTTGGAGTCGAGGGTGGAGTACTGGTTGGGGTGGTGAAAATTTCATTGGTTTCTCCACCGGGTGGCTTCGTGATTCTATAGAGAGGGAGAGAGCAGAAGAACAAAATATTTTCAGTAATTATTATTCTCTTCAACATAAACATTCATCCGATTAAATTCATGTTAGACCTCGTCATCCACGTTAATGCTATTAGTACTCATAGTTTTTGATTATGGGAAGAAAATGATTAGCGTCATTGCAGAGCCTACAGATGCAGTCATGCAACATCCAGGAATTAGTGGGTAATTATTTACTAAGCAATCCAACAATATTAGTAATTACTCTGTAACTACGCTGTGGAAAAACACATCTATACTCACCCACATGAGTTTTCAATAAGTAATCCTTATCGAACTTGCATATTTAGTCTCACAATACACTTACTCCTTTCACGTACATTACATAGGAAAAAACAGCAGGTTCAAGTTACTACCCATTGTGATTGTAGAGTAAATGCAAGGCAAGGTAACAGAATGAAATATTAATCCAAATACCTCCTCAACACAACAGGCAGTGTATTGTGTAGTAAGGATAAACCGATAAACCCCAAATAGCCTACGCACATAACAGCCTCAATACATTTGCTTCCTATTCCAAAGATCGATTCATAGCTTTTTTTCTATGTGTATACAACAACATGGAGGCGGACAAGTAGACCGACAGATGATTGAAAAAGAATGGTTCATCATTCAATTTAATTTTTTTTATCCAGGCCGAATCACCTTTCTTCTTTCGTCATTTCGTCCACCTTTCATGCTCCTTCCACTTTTTTTTATAGCCCCACTCTCCAATATATTTTTTAAAACATACCCAACACGTATGTATGTGTATACATATTTTTTTACTGTACCCATTAAAATATGCCTTCCTTTACTATCAGAGGATCAAGGAGTGTTTACATTTGACTATTTGTCTTTTTGTTATGCTACGACTATTTTAACACTCCTCAACATTTTATCAATGAACTTGGTCGCCAAAGTTGACAATGGCTTTTTCTCTCCTTGTACTTACAAGCTTGTTCCTTTGAACATATAAGGGAAAAGCATGGGCGCATGTATAAATTCGATAAATATTACACAGAGTATGGGAGCAAATTAGATTCTTGCTTGAGTAGACATTAATCACCCCGGAGTTATTTGATGTGATGGGGTTGCCTTTATCCTTATGTATATTTATCAACGGTGTTAAGTGTATGTACTTTGTCCAATACAAGAATGCATGTGGACCTACATAACATACATTATTACATTCTATTCCGTCTTGCCCTCTGTAGAAATAGTATTCGGTGTGAGAGCATGTCATTAGAATTCTACTCACCACTTGAAAACCCACCCCTTTGATATGCATGTTGATTTGCACTGCCTCAACAATAACATCTCTCATGAGAAAAGTTTCCTCAACTGAGTCGTCCTCTTGCTCAGTCTCACTCTCCAAGCATGGCTGGATGAATGAAAACTCAAATACAGTGAGTATGTATATCATAGTCCCTACATGTAATTTCTCACCAGCCACAACCGTCGAGGAGATGTGACGAAGATGATGAGTTTCAAACTCTCATATGGTAACCACACCGAAACATAATATATACATAAGTATATATCATATGACCCCTATTATAAGCTATGATACATACTTTGGTAGATACAAAGAATGATATGATTTTTCCACAATAATCACCAACTTTGTGACTTTGTTTGCTCACTCTCCATTGTATTTACTCTTGAGAATGGAGAGCTTTTGTGTGTGTGTATATGGTAAAGTAAAAAGAACCGTGAATGAGAACTTGTGTGCTTTCTGGTGCGAAAAACTGCATAGAATCGGCGGATATGGTAAGGAGGGACCCATCATCGGACTCAGTCCCCAACCATACTTACGTCCAGTAATTATCATTACGCCTGAGCATATACATACATGTAATTGTGAAACCATGTAAATACTATAATAGTCAAATGTGTGTACAACAGTCAGCCAACCATTTATTTCATTTATTATTGTAATCACACTGTGAATAATAGAATTGAGAGTGCCAGTGCCACGCTTTCCTCTCGCACTCCATTCTAAAAATGCCTATCTACGTGACATTCCAGTACATATGCTAAAGGTAAAATGGGATTTTTAACGCGGACATGTAACCTCCATGTGTGTATACTTACGGCGGTTAAGAAATTATTGAAAGTAAATGTATTAAGAAATTATTGTCATTATTTGACATTAGAATCCCATGGAACAATGCCAAGCTCAAGTTAGACACCTGCCGTTACCTCCTGATTTCCTCAGTTTTAATTGTATTATTGTAGTGAGTAATTAACTACAAACTATAATGATAGTTCAACTTTATGCTTACGTACCCCAATTCTCATCCCTCAAAAAACAAGGGGAAGAAGTAAACAAAACTTGAGAGTTGTGGCAAAGAGGACAAAAGCTCTTATTTTTTTTTTGTAAAACTATCTACTTACTCGTTTAAGACTTGTAGTTATTTTATTACTTTCAACAAAAATTGCGTGCATAGAAAAACTGACGGCAGCCCTTGTACTTTTCGTCTACCGTCAGGAGGATTAGTTTCAATAACACAGGATATAATATATTAACGGTGAGCGAAGAAAAAACTACCATGGTCCATTTAACGTTCGCATTAAAAGTTAAGAGAGAATTTTAAATGGAAGCGAAAAAATACTAAAAAAAATTAACCAAAATAGTTTAAGAATACAATTCAGTGGTCTTGCCTGTGATGAGGATTGGAGGGAAGACTTCCGCTGAAGTCGGTCCCGAAAACGTCATGGCAATCACCCCCAGGGGGTTTCACAACTCTGAGATATCACACACATTATCTACATAATATGTAATGTGTCATGGTCAATGGGTTTTGTTCAAGTCACAAAATTGCAGTTAACATCCTGCAAGATTTTATGTTCCTATTTATGTGCGCCAAACCTACTTATGTATCTGACAGAGAGAGAGAGAGAGCGAGATACGGTGCAGAGACATTCCTACCAATCTCTAGATCTCTTTGTACAATGCAATATAGTAGTGAATTCACTGATGGAACATAAAGTTGGAAAGTACGCATAGTTTTACGCAAGTTTAAATTACCCTGTCTTCATATCGGTCGTTATACTTTAAACATTTTCAGGGAACGGCTAACTAGGAAAATTAAGCTAATGACTGACTGAGAGTAAATAAGCTCAACAACTATATTCCTTTTCCTTGGATGTAATTTGTCTGACAAGAGAAATCACGAGAGCCAGCCATTTACAAAATGACTGCTGGTAAAAATGCAGGGGGCTGGAGAAGAGTGAGAGAGAGAGAGAGAAAAAAAAATGTGGTAGCCACACATATTTTTCTAGATGTACTTCCATTCTACTATGCATTTCTGCATACCTTTATTCTTTCAAGGGTTAACGTCTGTTACTGAGACCGTATATGACATAAACTGTCATATGATTACAAGGTAGTGTATAAATGTGCATTGGTAAATGCTAAATGACATGTATTCGTTGATTTTTTCAAAAAGAAAATGTAGGATGTAGCCAAGTGCAAATGGTTCCTTTTGTTCATAGTAAAGTTATAGTGTCAGGCAGTAGGGAAGTTTTTGTATTCGCTCTGTCATAAACCTCTAAGTTAGATTTGTTTTCAGAGGAAACTTAATCTGGGATCCGTGCTTGGTTTGAATGAATCATAGGTTCTTGGTTCTTAAAGCGGGAGGTGATACGCTTCACTCCTACAACATCACGACCCTTATTGTATGTATATACAACGCTTGCTACTGTACATGTGCATGTATTATATGTATACTTGTACGTAAATACGTATAATACATATAAATTTGCCACCCCATACAAGTGATAGGTGGTTTTTAAGAACGACACAACTCCTTCGGCCTGAACTGATGAGAGTCGACCGGCCTCCTCCTCCTCATGTCCTTCCAGCTATGAAATAAAACCACTCGACTTATCATCCCTGGGATTGGAATTGAAGACTTCGCGTCAAAACTACTTCACGATGATGGTCATGAAGAGCTTGACTCAGTCAGGCCAATATGTAGAATTTGTGTCTACCTATATTTTTGTATGTATGTCTCAATCGCATGTCGACACTTTACCCTCGCCAAGTAGATATTCTCTGGAGACAGTTGTCGAGAACCGAGAAACCATTTCAAGGTAGAATTTGTTCCTATAAAATTCTAAGTGGATGTATAAATGGACGGCTACTACTTGTACAACCTAGGGTGAGAAGGTAGACGAGGGGGTAAATTTTCTGTATTGCACCTCTCCACTCACTCTCACTTGAGGAACCTTAAACCCGAGGCACAGCTCCTATTTATGGGTTCGCGGAAGCGTGATTCCTCATCTGAATATGTATTATGTGAGGCTTCATAAGTACAATACTGAATCCCCAACCAAAGCGCTTGGGAATCAAATCAACTGCGAAACCTCATTTCCCGTCCCATCTTTCCACATCTACAGAAATTTTTTTCCACCCCGACATTTCCAACTTTCCACACTGTATTCCCCAAAATATCATCAAAAATCCACTGCAATTCCTTCCTCTACACTACTTGCCTGCCCTGTATTCTCTCTTCATACGGAGGAGTAGTATGTGCATGGAAACTCAAAATGCCAGATCCTCTCCCCCTTTTTGTAGTATGAGTTGGATAGAGGAGTAGCGAACTTCTGACGGAGTTTTAATGCCTCAAGAAGAAAAAGAAGAACCCCACATAGTACACACACGTATCCTACTTAATCCAATAAGAGGGAAATACTGTCTTGCTACTTATGTACACCAATAGAAACAAATAAGCACACTATCCTTCCTCATTGCCTTCCATCAGAGGGTTAGAAAATATCGACGTTATTCCGACTCAACTATATATATATATATATACTTAGACTGTTCTGCTACTGCTTACTACAAACTACATACAAGGGAGAGTGAAAAACCCATGGTGGCAATGTTGTAGTAGTAGTGGTTGTAAAACTCCCGTCACAAAACTACCTACTAAATGGTAGCCTCTCCATAAATACATATATTATATGCGTACATAGTCATAATACACACTTAACTACATAGAATCCAACACGTTGGGACATGTTCCTCCAAAGAGCAAATAAAACGTTAACATGGGATTATTGTCGGGGCTGAATGAGATTTCAACCTTTCATGACAAAATGCTGTTAGGGTTTAATATCTCTCGTTCTCTAACAGGAACGTATTATATCAATGATACAACTACTTTAGTAATGAATCAGTCTCAGACGGGGGAATTACTCTTCCAGGTAGCAACAAAATAATATACGTATTTTGGATAAAAACCTTATCTGCCAGATAGTACTGAGGACAGGTGTAGGTCGGTATAGACTGTATAGGTACTCACATGTAAATAAAGTACACGGGATAGGGAAATAAATTCGTGGTAAAACTCTCAGGGTAAAAACCACTTGGTAATGGACCACTTGTTAAAAATATTAAAACTATACTATAATTATAAAACTATGCTCTTGGCCTACCTTCGATTCATAATGGAAGATTCCGGCTTTGGACAGTCACGCTATAGGGCTACACTTTTTTGAGCTGGATAAACCAGTCGAGAGAGACAGAGAGAGAGAGAGTCCAAGTGTCTGATAATTTCCAAATTCGGTTCGTAAGCCTCGAAAAATACACCGAGGAGAGCGAACTGGGAAGGAAGACGACCGTTGAGAGAAAGACTTGTCAGGAACTGTTCAAACCAAAAGGGGGAAGGTGTGGCTTGGCCAGAAAGACTGCGAGAGATGGAATGGAGAGAAGAGACGGCAAGAAATTTCACGACTGATTTCCACGAGCTCCAACACACTACTGAAAGTGCAGGGAAGTTAGTACTCGTGCATGAACCCTCTCTCGTCTACACACGTCTCTCTCTCTCATTCTCTCTCTTCTCTCTCTCTCTCTCTCTCTCTCTCTCCATCAGGAGCCATGGATTTTTGGCTTCCCCAAAGGATCATGGTTGTTGGTACGGTATCAACAGCGGCAAAGAGGAACATGCACCTTTTCTACCAAACTTAACTGTTCCTTGATGGTAACAACACAGCAGGCAGGGACAGGCTTTAGATGAGGAGAGTTTTCTGTATTGTTACCATTGCATTGCCAATATCCACACCGTATGCTTGACAACAGCGTTTTAGTTTTCAATTCAAGGCATATATCTCTCAGCTGTTGCGGTGATTGTTGGAATGATGATGGTGTAAGGTAGGGATGTGTTTTTTTTCGAAGGTTGGTAGCATCCGTAAGTATGTTGTAGTAGTCAGGCCGTCAACAAAAAGAGATGTGAATCTTTCCATTGGTAAGAGCAAGTTCAAAGCCCTGAGAGAAATGACCCCAAGGTACGATACTTATATTGCAATAGCCTATCATTTAAAATCGACGTCCCCTCCAAGTCTAATCCTATACATATATGCTAAATTTATACAATGATATTGAAGGAAAAAATATCATATCATAACTACCACACAAATATTTTCGTCCTCTTTCTGTGTGTGTCTGTTTGTTTTTGCTTGCCTCTCTCCGCTCCGCTCCACCACTGTCACAGGAATCATTTTCCCAGGCTCCGAAATGCGAACATATGATGAGCGAAATAATAAAAGGAAAATAGAAGCACGCGTCTTCCTCAATACCGGCACACTTCCCATATCAGCTTGATCAGAGGAATAAGACATTTTCTCCTCGACAAAACTTGAAGGACCAGAGACACAGCTGTAATTATTATCCCATCGTTCCAAAAACTTTTATCATCCCCTTCTTCCCTTCTGGAGCTGTAAAACAACTTCCCATTCCTTCCCTTCTACACTACTATCCATTTATTCCTCAAAGTTAGTATCCCATTCATTCCTATTGCATTTAGCAGTTATCAAGAGTTGGAAGATAGAAATGTGCATTCAGTGCGTACATTTTCCGGAATTATGGGGAAGAAGACGACGAAGAAAAAAAAAGTTGAAACAATTCCACTTATTTCCTTCCCCATATACGTCTCAAGCTAATTGAACTTCTTCCGTAACGTCGGAATCTTGGTATTTTCATGATATTTTGCCCCATGGATTTTATTGTTATGTTGTGGCATTAACCACCATATGAGCCGATTTAGTATAGGATATTCACATAGTATAACCACGATGACGACCCTGTGATTTAACATTGCCCGTAGAGTTCAATGGTAATTAATTCTTCACGAGCAGTTGAATTCTGAGATCAGATAGGGAAGGAGCTCTGTAAGTGATACACAATAAGTGATCCAAGTCTAGCTTCAAGCTAGATTCATATGAGGTAGAACAGTAGAAATTATAGTGTTCACCCCGAATATTATTACTTACACTTAAATATCCGCATTAAATGCACCTAGTAATAAAAACAACATGTTGAAAAATCAATGTACACAAAAATATGCCCACCATATACCATATAATACCTCTCAACCACATACCCAAATGAACTTTTCAAGTCTGGCTTGCTAGGCTATTAAATCCATGGTATGATACTGTGCAATATATAGAGTAGCTATATTAGTACAGGTATTATGTGAAGGTATGAGGAAGTCTGCGGATGTGTTCGTATTTGTGTGTATAGTAAGTTCCATATGATAAGGAAGATGTATGGTCGAGCCGAAAAGGTTGAAATCCAATACCTATGGTCTCGTCATGATCTTTCCTCTCTAAAAGTAAGCCTTATGCTCCTCATCCATGCAACCAAGGAATTGCACTATAAATAATCAAGCCATCATCATACGGACCATAACTCATCAGCATTATCATTGGCCATGTAGTAAGGAAGAGAGATGCAGTATGCTTGGTCAGCACCAAGCACTGCATGATCCAATGGCCATACATGGCCTGAGACGTAAGTAACAATATGATCAAAGAAGAGTCATGGGAATAGCTCATCAAGGATGAACAAGGAACCATTTAACTTGGGCTCCCTTTATTTAATCATGTCACCAGCCTTAATATATGACTGGTGATTCCCTCGCTCCTAGGGCTGTTGATGCAATGAAGCCCATACGTCATGGACATGACCGAAAAAGTAATTAGAATTTATTCTTACAGTCAAACTTGTCAAAATTTACTGTGTATTATGGACAGAGAGTGAGAGAGAGAGAGAAAGAGTGAGAGAGAGGCAGAGCGAGAGCTAAGAAAAGAAATAATACGTTGTCTGCCTTGCCACAGGCCCCGTTCAGGTTCTACTACATACTTAAGCATACAGTCATTAATAATTAGACTCGATCTTATCTCTCTCTCGCTCTCCCTTGTGTACATGTTCTTACACACATTTATTTTCCACACAGATTTATATGTACAGCAAGTCACGATAAGGAAGTGTCATATATGTACGGCGCTTTTATTCCCAATCATATTTCGGTTACTCACACTTTATTACTACTTCCTATTTCTGCCCTTGATTTTAAATATTTTATTCCATGCTCTTAACCCCTGGTCCCTAAGTATAGAGTAAGTATATATATTTTGACTAGGACCTGCTGTGAGAAAGCCGGTCCGCTCCATCCTCAAGCCATAGAATTGAGGATGAAGGAATTCTGATCCCAGTCAAAAATTACACTTTCATCCAGACAGTTTGTGTGTGCGGAGATGAAACAGATCCAAAAATAAATCCATTTCTATCTACTTTTGGTCCTTTTTTGTGAAACATTTCCCTTATATTCTCTCCGACATGCCAAAGCCTCGAGGAGCCTCTCTCTCTCTCTCTCACTCCCTCCCACATTATACTTTTTCCTCCATAACCATATCGATACAGTTGCATCTACATTTTCTCTATAGTATACACTGAACGACTCAACATCTTCTTAAAAGTCTTCCTCTTGTATTCCCACAGATCTATATGGTACATTTAAATGGAACTTGTTTTAAGAAAAACACCCAACTTGATACAAGCAATGACAAAGTACTTGGACGTAACAAACGCATGTTCCTACCCAATCAGCCCTTGTACCATCCACGTGTACTTAGATACTTGGATACAAAGTCAGAAGAACAAGACACTTGCAATCTGGAAGGAAGCGAAGGCGTTTTTATTTAAAACTCAAGAGCTTTAAACCTCAAGGAAAAAGGAAAAAAGGAATTTGAGTCTCTGTACATATGAGCCCTTTAAAAAGACGAGATTGTGGAATCATGAAATTGGGACTCCTTATAAATATCCCACAGTCTCTACACATACAAGTATGCATAAAAGTAGACCCAAAAGTAAATACTAGAGTTTATAATGTTACCCATTTAATATCCATTTATAATGGGTCTAATGGTGTATAGAGTCAACGTGTCTTGGAATTATATATATATGGAAGACAAAGTACTTGAACAGAACAATTGATGTTGTACTAGTCGAGAATATCGGAAACATACGAAAACACTTGAGGAGCTCCTTAACAATTGAGAGTACAATGGAGACCCATTTACCCCACACCCTTTCACTTCAAAGCTCTTTCTCCTCTTCATTCCCTTTTCAATAATGGCTCATCATCAACTTCCAGTCGCTTATTGACTCACAAAGTAACTAAAACACTCAAGTCCTCAATCATTAATGCTTTCTCTATCACTCCACCATATACTTTCCATTGACTCTGCCTTGTATTTGAAGACCAAATAGTCCTCATTATGATAGATAGCACTTGTATTCATGTACTTGTGTACATGTGTATTATGCACCTGTCATAAGGTTCTGTACCTTTGTGTCATATGTATACACTCGGATTTGTATATATTTGCGAGTGTATACTCAACTTCCGTGAGTTTAACCTGGGAGTGTGAAACACTGAGCTTTGTGCCTCATTTATGAGAGGTAAAGAGCTGAAAGGGGATGAGTACCTCTGGCACATTGTTAATGGTGATTACTCTCTAGCCATTATTAACTACAAGCTATTAAAAGAAAAGGCAAAACATGGAAAAGTTCCGTTTCATTATTTCTAGTAAGTAGTCCTAGTACCAATAAATATAGCAACAATATAATTACCCAAGGAAGTACGGGAAAAATCTTATAGTTACAAGCTAAACACACACACACTCTCACTCTCTATCTCGATTTAAGTGCTTCTAAATGAAGGGAGCAGGAGAGAGAGAAAAAAAAGAAATTGTACCCACAGATTTTTTGAGGTAAAGATTGAAGTTTGAAGTGTAGAGTTCCAAGGGGGATAAATAGTTTTGGACATTTTAAAGAGTGGAGGAGCCTCAAAGTTGAAATGTTTGGACAAATAAAAGCAAGCAATTTTTATGAAAGGAAACTCATCCTCATAGCTTACAAACAGTTATCATATTTTATGAGCTCAAGTGCACCATTCACATTTCTCGTATGAATGAGTAGATAGAATAGATGTTTGTGTAGGTACATACACATATGAAGATATGTGTGTGTACACACTTGGGGAAAAAATTATAGCTCCATATAACAACGGACAGACTCATGGGCAAAAAGCACTTAAATCGGAATTGTCAGGTTGGAAAGTACTTAATACAGACAAGGAAGGTGACTAGCTACAGATAATTTCGTGTGTGAGCATTGTGTTATTCACTTGAGAAAATATATGTGTGGCAAAATGTAAAGCTCATGTGCTACATCCAACTATCATTCTAATCTTGAAGGTTTAAAGGCAATGTACGGCTTGTGAGGCATGATATTGACTCAGTTCATCTCTCTCTCTCTCTCTCTATTTCTCCTCTCTCTAGACATGTTGAGATGAAAGAAGAAGCCTCTGGCAAGTTGCTACAATTTTGATAATCTGTTAATTAACGATAATCATGGGGGTAAAGTCTGTGTCCAATATATAAATTAACAAGTGCAGAGCCGACAGAAGAGCCACTCTCTCGTCTCTCTCTGTCATCATATAAAAAGACGGTTGTAATCAAAATCAAGGGGAAAAATTCAGATCAAAGAGTTTATTGAGGTTCACTAAGCATTTGAAGCTTATGAGTGAGTCGGGTCGGAGTAAAAAGGGAAAAAATTGAGGAAATGAAATGCCTCCGGAAATTCAAGTTATTCATTTTAAGAGAAAAAAATACAGATTGGTGAAGCAGACACACACACACACACTCATACACATACACATAAACAAGGGATTATTAGCAGGAAGAAATCAGGGCAGAAAATATCAGCCGCAAGTCTTTTTCTCGTAGAAAAGCCTTAAAAAACCGGACGAATTATCATATGTGTAGCTGAAAATCCCAATGGATTTGTTACATGTTGTGTATTACCACAAGGAAAAATATTCCAACTTGAATTATCTTAATGGCTTCATTAATTGCCATCTTGTCACAAAGCTCCATTCATCACATCCATTGTACAACTATTGTCCCTGTCAAGATTTACCATTCCCAATACATACCTACTCACGTGTGTACATAAATACATGTACACATTTTTTTACACATTTCATCTAATATAAAAATCTTCTCTCTTATTTTTCCCATAGGTTATAACCCCCTTTGGTTGTTTATCAAAAGAAGAAGTACTGAGCAGTCCGAAGCAGAAGTTTTCTAGCACAATATATAAGTGTTATCAAATTGTGGTTTAACATGGAAAAATCACCCTCTTATAACTCCTATATACTAATTCCTCTGTAATTAAATCTCTACTCCCATATTTTTACCCCATACATTATAATATATTTACTCTAGGGAAATCCAGTCAAGTCAAAATAACAAAAAGATGGATGCATTGTTATTGTAAAGTGAAGGAAAGTACTGTCCTGTAAGCTCTGGTAAGAAAATACAAGTGTATCTAAATATACAGACATTAGGATTAAGTAAGTAAAAACTAATTAGAGAAAAAATGCTCTCCTCCCTTGACTCTTACAGAGATAAAGGTTGGAAAAATTTCGGTCATAGTGAGAGCTAAACAATGTGTTTGCTCAACCATGAGACGAGAGACACTTTAAAGGAAGGGAAATTGGTTCATTTCAGTCTCGGTTTCACACAGGAGAGACCCTCAAAAATATCCTAAAACAAACATCCACACTACCACATTATCTTCACACTTTGTTTACAAACTTGACTTTCCCTATAGTAACGTTATCCATTACCCTCCTACAACTCCTGTCCTGTGTCATGCATGCCTCTACTATACACAATGTATAGTAGTACAGACATAGATAAAATGATACATTGAGCTAAATGTAAAGTTGTTCAATTTAATGCT
This sequence comes from Spatulosminthurus flaviceps, assembly GCA_034693705.1. Classification (NCBI taxonomy): domain Eukaryota; kingdom Metazoa; phylum Arthropoda; class Collembola; order Symphypleona; family Sminthuridae; genus Spatulosminthurus; species Spatulosminthurus flaviceps. Next base: position 49,009 of record JAQFXU010000271.1, on the reverse strand, counting down.
CACACTCTCGACCAACATCCAGTGATTCCTTGGAGTCACTCTTTACTAACATTCTAAGAGTCCACATGTAGTGTGAGTGTATTTGGAATGGGAAGGAAAAACTCATGGATTCAAGCTCAAAGTCAGACCCTAGTCAATATATCAACATTATAAAGGAGAAGAAAAAAACGCTTTGTTACTCCTATTGAGCTCAATGTTATTTCTTATGGGTTTTAAGAGCCATACCAGTTTATCCTGAGTGAGGATTGCACTTGCTCTAAACTCCTCTTAAATAGAGAGACAAGTGCATTCTACGTTGTGCGCGAGTACGTACAGCTACAACAACAACAACAACAACAACAACGTGTGCATTCATTGAGATCCCCTTAGAAACTCATTATCGTCTGTTTCTTACATTATATTACATATATATGAGTGTCACCATATATGATATACATACGAGAAGAAGTGGAATAATTCTGGGAATGTGGCAATATGTGAGTATATAAAGTGGCTGGATGGAGATGCTAATGAAGTATATTGTATAGGATTTGGATTTAAATCCTCTGCTTTGTACATACGTGTTTATATTATATGTTGATGGTATGGTGATTTTAACCTAACGGTGACTTGATTTTCCAAGCTAGTAGATAGGACACATGGCCACATTCTGTCACATATATCATTGATTGCTCGTACCACCAGGGAGAGAGGATAGCCCAAAAGCTTGGAGAAAAAAAAACAACTTGGAAATATAAGTGAGCAAGTCACACCACACCATCCTATTCCCCTACCACCAACAACCACACAGTCACATAACAAACTAACCAAATTCCTTTTGTGAATAAATAAACTCGGAGATAATGTGTGAGCATCTTAAAGCCACAGAAAAGTCTGGGTAAGTGCAGGGATGTAGACAGTTGATGGCACAAGAAGTCTTTATGTTCCCAAGTCATTTTAATATACGGACCTATTATATCTATGTTAATATTAAAGGACTTTGGGAGGCTTGGAGTAGCCTCCTGCTAAAGCATTACATCCACTAAAATCCTTTTCTTTACCGTCAAAAAATTCATTGCTATTTTATACAATGCTATATATTTTATAAACACGTATATTTCATGTATGCCATAAATATTATATGCATATATTATGCTTTACAGCATTATATAAAAATTCATGTATATTTAATATATAAAAAAGATTTGGTATTTCTTAGAGTACAATATACTATTTGGACTGTGGTGGTGTATTTGAGTAGCAATGTTCTATGTAGATGAACTTGGCTATAAGGGAAGAGGTAGCTTTGGTGTCTCTCTACGTACATTGCATTGGATTGTATAAGGGAAGAAGGAAACACGGGGAAATCTGTAATCTTTCAGCGTAAAACATGTCTTATGTAGTGATAGTCCCATAAAAATAATTTATTTATCCTTTCGCATCCTAGTCGACTCTGGTGTTTAAATGTGTGTATGTGTGTGAGTGTGTGCATCTATTTTTTTCCTTTGATTATTATTGTCTCCGAAATGCAAGTGCACCATTTGTATGCGAGCTTGGACATTTTACATACAATGTGGCACATTCCAACTTGCATATCATATACTACTTGTATGTGTATGTACATATATATTTATATGCATATATATATATAAATGTGTGAAATGAAACGGGAAATTTTCCTTGGTGCAAAAGCTTCAACTTTTTCACAGCTTGAAGAATCTTAAAGGAGCCATCTCCCTAGATTTTTTTCCCTTCTATTCATTTATTATGTAGGGATGTTACATAAATATTATCGATAGTGTAGCACATCTGACATATATTTTTCTCCTTGTCTTCTTCTTCTTCTCCTTATTATTATTATTATTCCTTGCCTTAAATCCAGGTTTAAAGGTTTTGCTCGTGAGAACATCCAGTTGTTCAACACGTAGGAATATGCAGACGTGAGCATTAGTTATACAGTTTTTTTTGTCAATCTATAAGATGTATAGTGGAATAAGAAAGAAATAAATTCTAACCTGTCCTTTAAGTAAAGTGAATGAATAGAAAAATATTGGGAGGGTTTTGATATTTGTAGAGAAAGGCAGAGAGAGAATGATTGAAATCTACAGCAACTTCCTCATCTTAAAAAAACTGCTTACTGATAATAAAGCCTGGAATTTCGTGTGAAAAAAAATCACTCACGACAGACTACAGCTGGAGGAGATTTGATTTTTTTTTCACTTAAATCTTCTTCTTCTTCCTACAAAATTCCTATCGCTCATGCAATCTCTCTCCCTTCAGTTTATGTTTGGTGATTGAATGCCTTTGAGTCTTATGTATAAATCTTAATAGATTTTAATCCGCACTCAACACAACAAGAGAGGAAGAGAGAGAGAGAGAGAGAAAATTTTTTGGCGGATTTTTTAAAGAAGAATAATAATTGAGATGGTAGACCTTATGACGAGGATGACAAACTCCCAAGAAAATTAACACGTCAGGATGTAAGGAGATGAGAGTAATTTCTTGTCGCGTAAAACCTCCTTCCCTTTTTCCCCCTTTGTAATACATACATAATATCCATGTGTATGGATAATATTAATAAGGGGGAAAAGCCCTCTGATTACTCTTGAAATTTGCATGAGACTGATGAACAACTATTTAGTCTGGTTCTAATAAACATTCTCAACAAGGGCCGGGCATTATGTCGTCTTCCTTGATAAATTAACTTTTGATTATATTTTATTACCGTGGTAATAATATGTGCACACACACTACACAAATACATAAGATAGCATTGGAATATGTTTGAAAGTCTAGTGAGGCGGCGGCGGTATACAGTGGTGGTATTGGCGGCAGCCATATAAGTAAGCTAAGCTAAAGCTATGCCAGCAAAAATCTACCTTTTTTGTTTCTCTTCATGTTTCCTACAGTTTAACTCATGTACGTACATCTATACCTGGACTGCATGAGTATCAAAGTATATTCCCTAATACACAATTCATCCCGGTTTCTATAATGTGTGTGTGTGTATATAATCATTTGAATGCCTACACATTTTATGTGCCGTCCATTCTAATGCAATTTATATGTACGTAAAGTATATCAACGGGATTTTCATAAGGACGCAATGTATTTATATAGGAATGAAATTTGCATATAAATATGTACATCATTGGGATTGACACGTATACAGGTATATTACTGCAATTTGTATGGACGGAACGTTTATTATGTATATTAAGTATGCATGTCCAGGTAATATACATAGGACCGTTATAAAAACTTGCAAGTACATACAGGACGTGTGTTGGTGTAGTTTTGGATTGATATGGAAGACGGGGGGAAAAAAGAGCTTAAACTGATCATACTGTAAAGTTGCTATGAAAATGTGGCTACAACAATTTAACTCTCATAGCAGTCAGCCATTCCACTTAATATTCAAATCATGAAGAGAAGATTAGGGAGGGTAATAAATCTAATCATACATACACCTATGATTATGATTTCTGCCTTCGAACGCCTCACTTCAATCCAAAGTACATAAGAAATGAAGCGTGCATGTATCGGATATGATATATTTGCCCAGAATCTTATTCCTTCCAATGTGCTCTAGCACTTCTCAATACATACATACATCTATAGTATATGCTCAAAAAAACAAAAAACAAAAACTATATCAAGTAAATCTTTCAATCTATACGTGATTCTCGAAAAAAACTCCTTTGGCCGACAAAGTAGTACTTAATTTATTTTAAATAGCTCTTTCTCTCATCTGTTTTTAGAAAATTCTCTCTCTCTCTCTCTCTCTCTCACTCTCAGTAAGTTCTTTATATTCCCCCGTTATTATCAAATATGCATTTCGTACATAACTCTCGTCTAAATAATGGAGGATTGAAATCTCCGCTACCACTTCTGTTAGGTAGTTTTGTGCTGCCAATATTTAATTGGTATTATTATAGGCTTGTTTATGTACATATGGAAGGGCTCTTTGAATCCGTGGTGTGTTTGGAGGGAGGAGGAAGACAATTCAAAGATTAGAGATCTGTGGGGAAGAGCTATATAGTGTAGTAGGAGAGACAAAGGCTCTTCTTTCCCTGTCACAAGTCCTTTACTATAAGATTTGAAAGATGTAAAGGAAAGGAGGAAGCTATGGGATAAAGTCGAAGAAGACAGCCGGCGGTTTTGTTGGAAGGAGCATCTTTAATAGAGATCAGAGATCGTGATGATGATTGCATGTCATCGAAGTCATTCTTTAACAAGGGCATCATCGCACCATTACTTTAACTATTGTCATTTGACTGAATAGCACAGTTGTAGTAACCACATATTGATTGTTCCTTAACCAACCGAATATCATCACCTGTCTCTCTCTCTCTATATATGACTAAACTAAAGAGAATTATTTAAGTGATTTCAAGTGGAAATTCTTCCCCTTATCAAATGACACAAGGGTAGCTGTGTAGCTATATCAAGAGAATATATAAATAAAAAAAAGTTGCGCCTGAAGAAAGCTTCACTTAAAAATTGACTCACAATAATAAGTTTTATGCATTTCCATAACCTCTCTCCAGATTTATTCATTGGTAAACTTCAAGGGTAAATCCCAATAAAAATTCCCTTGTTATAAAACTTGTCAAAGAAAATATGATATGGAAAGGTTTTGATAACGGGAAATTTTTTGTTCATCCTATGGTATTGTATACACAGAGATATAGGTATAGTAGGTAGCTTGGACTCGAACCAAACTTCTCATCATAATGGGAAAATGTTATCTCAGTAGTTTTACAATTAGCTAAAAGGAGCCAAAAACACCTGAGGGATTTTTACTAGTCATAAAAATACCTTTTAGTACATAGTACTACCTCTACCAAATATATTACCTTGACATATGCAGTATCCCAGCCCCATATGACTTATTTACATGCACTACCACATACCACATAGACAGTTTTCATAAATACCTAAGATGAGATATTAAGGGAAATAACTACACACAGATCCCTAATGGCCAGAAACTAGCAGATAATAATAGTCATAATGATTTAGACATATTAAAAAATATTGAATCCTCATCACCAGATTCTGTCACCCCCTTGAAGAACAGTCACGAAAACATTTCTGACCTCAAACCAACATGTCCATTAAATAGTCAATATACTCAATAGTCAAGTAATAAATATGAGTCCGATAGGAACGGAGTGAGGGAAGGGAAAAAAACCACGAATAAAATTACAACTACTTACGTTTACCACTACAACTTGTTTTCTACTATGGTGTATAATACTTGACTCATTAAATCCTTCCCATCAACTTATTGTTAGTAAGGTAAAAATCAATGGGTTTTTAAAGTCACCCCATGGATCCGAACTTTTACATATGTTCGCAGTTCATTGCTCTAGAATTACTTGAGAGAGAGAGAGATTGTCACACACCGACAATTTATTTTTTTATGTATTCATTACTACCTGCAATAATTATAACTTGTTGTCTCTTCTTTTTTTTTCTTCCATTTAAATGACATGTGTTTCTCTTGACGTACTTAGTACGTAGCACGTACTCAAGTACTTGTTTATGGGGATAAAACTGGAAGAAAGTCTATTATAACTTGTATTGTTTCTACAATACAAATTTCTTGTGACAAGATACATCAAGTTTCATTCATGTCCTGATTATTTCCCCTTCAATGGATTTCTCATATAGCCTACTAACTAAAATACTTGTACAATCTGTATTAATAATAGTAATAATAAATAAAAAGTAAGTAATTCTCTCAGGCTTGTATAGATTAATTTACAAAGAAGGATGTAGACTTTTTTTGCTCTCATAGTTTTTAATTTCCTCCCTCTATCCTTCACATGTATATCCCACATATTTGATGTATGTAGAAAAAGGAGAAGAAAAAGTGAGTAATTTGATTATTCATCAACATAGAAATTAACCGTTGAGCATGCATCAATGGCATGAAACTAACTATCTTGTGGATTGTCATAAATCTGGGAACCATACCAGGGCTTTTTCCCTTCCTCTTTTCTACTTTGCAAATCACAGAGCCTTAACCTTAGATATTTAATTACTCTCCTCCTCAACCCTTCACTTCATCATAACCTATAGCATTTGCATGGTTAGAAGATAGAGAGAAAGAGAGAGAGAGAGAGAGAGAGAGAGAGGAAAAAAATAAAGAGAAAAAAGCCAACGAAAATTAAGTGGAGGTATTACAAAGGCTTGTAATGCAATTTATCAACCATACTAATTTTAGTGGTACATAATACATGGCTAATCCACCTCTTGTGTCCTCCATGTATGTATATCTATACACATACAGTGTGTGTGAGAGATAGATGAGGATGAAGTGGGACGAGCAAAGTTGAATCGTGTCCAATTCATTACGATACTAATAAAATTCCAAAGGTACAGCTAGGCTTTGGCACTTTGCATAAAATTAATAATTAGGCAACTGTGCAGTGGAATTATAACCAAGATGCTAATTAATTATCTAGTAAATCAAAACTAATTACAAGACGGGATGTAATATCATCCCGTAATATCAAGTAGCTACTCCGTTTCACTTGTTTTACTCATATTTTTCCCGTGCACTTATAACCTTACTCACATATCCGCGTACTACATCTACATGTACGCACCTATACACGTATAAACTCGCGCACGTACATATATGTATCTCCTGCCTATACATGTGAATATGCATACACATAAACAATCCATACATATTTTTACGTATGCATAAATCATGGCAAGCGCAAAATGAAAAAAACCTTCTTCTTGGAGAAACATTACCATATGTGACTTTACTACCGCTATACGGTGTATGGTAGAGGAGAACGTAAACATCCGTGTAGTAGGAGGTGAAGCAACTTGACATATGTACATGTTACTATATACAAGCTTCTTAATAAGTTTACCCATCAGCAATCATGTATGTGTTTAGAATATGAAATAGGCTGGAAGTTCCAAGCTTCTTTATAGCATAGGAGCTTCATCAAGGAATTATGTATATTATGCATTTTCCTCAATACATACCGCTGTACGTATTATATTGAAACTTGGATCATGTTCAATGAGCCTTGTATATGTATATACTTACATCCTACATATTCATGAATGTAAACATAGATACATGAAGGAGAGTTTAAGTATGGCAAAAATGCAGCAGCATGGTAACAACATGCGTGCGTAAAGCACACGGCAAGTTTATAAATACACAAAGAGAGACGAAGCACAGCAAGAAAGAGAGAAAAAAACAGAACGTTTATGTGATACTGAACTTGCTCTCATCTGCTTAATCATAGCACAAGTTCACATGAGAAATCCGTTTAGAATCAGTCTAATTGTAATGGAGTAGTTGACTATACACTTTTGCCAATGTTTAAGTATAGCACAGCCACGCAGACAACTTTCTGCTGCAATGAGAAACAGTTGGCAAGCTCCTTTAGTAAAAATCAACTACATATAGTTCTATTGCTCCAAGAAGGAAAAAAAAACAAATTCCAAGAAAATTACCTGCAGCTTCTAATGTATATACGTAGATGCTCATGTGAAACATGACTTTTTGCCATTTTAAGGCTTTTCTTTTGAAAAGCCTTGCAAGACCCTTCTCAAGTGAGAATAATTGCAAACTTATGGAAACTTAAAAGAGGAGGTGGTTTGGATTTTGTTTTTCAAGGAGAGAGACAAAAATTGACAAAAGATTTGCCTTTAAATATATGTTCCTCATTACCTGGAAATGTCAATTTGCTTCGTCATTTCTAATGATATGTTTTGTGAAAACAAAAGCAAAGCTATCTAAATACCTTTCACTTACAAATAGGCACGTTGTTCTTTCAAATTTGCATAACTACATTCTTACTCGTGCAATCCTTGTATTTTGGTAGTTTTGCGTGTGAAAAATAAACGTTTGAGCTATAGCTTCTTGAGTACGTGTTGATATTTAAAGTATCGGGAAATGTAATCCGGCTCTATTTGGCAAACCACGCAAGCCATAAAAACAATAAAAATACTCAAGTATGTCTACCTATATGTACATAGAAAGTAATCTATATTCAAGTTTGGAGCCTTAAACTTGAAATACACTTGAAATTTATTTAGGACAGAGAGAGAAAAATTTATCAGATGATTGTCAAGATACTGAAAAGCAATTTGTGTGGTCGTTGTTTTGATTTTATAAGAACCCGTATATAAGGGTAGCGTGTTGGTTGTTCTTACTACTATATGTAAATCTATGGAAATCCATCCAATGCTGGTGAGGGAGGGGGGTAAAGAGAAAAAGAGACGAGGAGAGCGAGCAGAGCTTCCTTCGCAAGAGATGTAAGAATTTTTCCATCAATGCAATGGCCATAGGAAGGAATGGAATTCATTTTAATTCAATCATCATGATCTACATGAATGGTAATAAAATCTTGAGGAATGTTGAAGGGTTCACACGGCTCATGGGAAATAGGCTATCATTTCAACATTAAAAAGAAACCCAAGTTCAGCCTTTTACTTTAAAACCATTAGCATGACCATTATTTATAAATGTTATAGTAAGGAAATGCATATCTACCAAGGGGGTCCTCAATATCTTCATATGTTATCAAACACACACACACACCATATTGAGTTTCGCATTAGGTGCCATTTATTCCAATTGCAATGGCTCTCTACATGTAGAGATATATGAGATCATGCAATGTTTAGGATTTTTTTAGTATTGAAATTCAAGGGGAAACAAGCTAAGGTCCAGAGCTGCACACAATTACTATTATGACCTAAAGATTGTCCATTTAACGTTGTTCCCTCTCCAGATTGTCATCAATTACCATAGTACTGTATTTCCCATATGGTACATGCATTATCGTCCTAGCATTTTATTTCCATGGGTAAGGAAAAAAAACATTTGATGTCCTTTTCAATGATACCATACAGGCCTTTAAATAATAGCCTAACAAAATCTCAGATGAAAATTTCTTTGCCTTCAACAATAATTAAGTTACATACTCTCTGCTGACTTTTTCTTGGAAAAATCTTGGGAGTAAAATCCAAAATGTAATTTTTGGTGGTGGTTGTTGTTGTTGTTGATGTGATATTTTTATTTGTCTATATAACGAGTGACTCAAGTGCTACTCAAGAGATTGACTCTGAATGAAAGATGAACGTCAAGGCCCCTGCTGTTTAGCTTAATCCAAGCTTGACGCTAGCAAAGGAAACTTTTAAGCTTAACTTTGGCTTTCCTCATTGAAGACAACTATCACCCGGAAAGGTATCTTTAATCTCAAGTATTTATACAGAACCATACTGTTTTCTTTCAACAAAACTCATCTCTGATTTTTTTTTATAAAGTCCACACATATAGCTCCATATTCTAGCACTTACATCTCATAAAGGCCGATTGAGGAGAGACAGAGAGAGAGAGAAAGAGAGAGAGAGAGAGAGGATTTAATGTCAATGCGACTCCTTCCTCTCGTCAGAATCCGTCATTGTAATAATCCGCACTGCTATAGTATCTCACATATATGAACATACAATTGCATATAAATTAGATTTTCCGTACTAAAAGTACAAGGAGCCTTAAAAGCTCTGCCTGTTTGGAAGGCACGAGAGTAACACATAAAGAGAATCCAATTAATTTCTACCATTCGTGGACATAAGGTTGAATGGAAATTTGGCCTATTGTTAATAAGATGAAGGATTAAAAAACTCTAGAGAGAAATCCACAGACAAGTTGACTACATGCTGAGTCTCAGATAACAAGGACAGATTCCTCCTTGTCAACGAACTGTCTGGATAAAGAAGAAGCGAAAAAAAACAGCTCCAACTCAGCCAGTTCACTGGCAAAACAACAAGTGTTGAGAGAGCCATTAAATAGTAAATGCATGGATGTAGGGTAATCAGGAGCCTCACCTCTTATATACATACGGAGATAATTGCACCCTCGCGCCGTCGTCATATCTTCAACATGTGCAGATTGTAATCCAATTAAAAAAAAGTTCCATAATAAGTGTGACCACTGAGTATGAAATGCCAATAATCCAATGATTTAAATGTTAATTATTTTAAATTACTCTCTTCCATATCAATGTAATATACTTACTCTTGTAAAGGATTATGAGAACATTTGCTTTTACAGGAGTGTGTTTCCCTCGAAAAATCTTTTTATTACATTTATCAAGATATCCATTATGGCTCTACATACAAGATGATTACCTGTTTCCCCAAATAATTCACTTGTAATTATCCTTATAAATGATACGGAGAGCTTCATGTGAATGTGAGTTTGACCAACTCATATAATACAAAACCATTTATTACTTCACAGTTTCCTGCCTTCAAAAAAGCTAATTTTTCCACCATTTTTAAGACTCCTGTACTTTCTACTCTATTTTACCAGTGCAGTGCATTGGTTGTCTTGAGAGGTCTTTTTTTCCACTGAACATCCCCCTTTCCATTTGATTCTACAGGATAAAAATCCAGCATGTGTGTGGTATGTAGAGGATTTATGTACATCTACAAAATGCTCTGCTGCTGACTAATTAAAATACTTGTTTTACTCCCTCCTCACGCATATATGGAGTCTCATCTATAACAATTTATGTCCCATATGAGTAAAGTAAGTTCCCACTATATGTAATCTTACAAAGTTTGGTCACTGAACTGACAGGTAATAAGACAAGTGTCGAAGATTTTCGCATGTTTCTATGAATTAATCCGGATTTCTTTCTACAATAAATCCGCAACAAAATTACAACGAGAATGACTCCAGCACGCTTTTAACGTTCCCTATGTACATAGTATTTCGAAAGTATTAACGTATAGCAAGTTTTTTTCTTCCTATTTTCAATTTCCTTCAACTTTTATCAGACTTTTTTTTTGTATTTTGGTATACAAGCCAATGAAATTGTATGGACCCAACTGATCATAGCACTCTAATGTTTTGAATGTGAATGGGGAAAAAATAGATTTGAATTGAATGGAGAAAGAAGAAGACGAAGAAGAAATTGAAGAAGGGAAAAAAATCTTATTGAAAGATTGATGTCATGTAGGTGGGTGTCTGTCTATTGTCGTGTCAATTGGATCTGGCCTATGTGTGAGGAAGAAGGACACAAGTGAGTCTCCATATACAAGTGTGAATCATATCTTCATTCATTTTTTATCTTACTACATACAGCCATTACTCTTTCCTACGTATAAAGATACAATATCCAGAGCATTTGAAGTAACTATAAGTCCATGAGCGTGTGAGATGTTGAAATTTATATGGATTTATACATGAATATATAAATCCTGTGCGTATAAAAATAGATGGATTTTTTTATACGTTCAAAATGCACGCATGTAAACATTGGAATGAAGCACAGGTGCAGGCTTCACTATTTGATTGTATTGATTAAGGGGGTTTGAACGTATGAAATACCATATAGGTGTTTCTATCAGAGAGTCCATTTCCAGATAGAGAGAGAGAGAGAGAGAGCTGTGAATGAAAGCGTACAAGGCCAGGGAAAGAATTTTTCAGAGGACCGCCGCGGTCTCTTGTCTCTTGTTGTTATTGGTGCGGTGGAAATATTCAGGAAAGGGTGAGGTTTCCCAATGTGTTCACCGGCAAGGAAAAGTACCAGGGTGAACAATGGCACGTACATATATAAACATACCTCCACCTATTATTTATCGTTCATGACTGACCCGAGTTTTTTTTATACTTTTTTTTCTCCTACGTTTTAATGTTTGGTCGTGTGCAGGAAAAACGCATTACGACTCTCATACTGACGCTCTTGGTTTATTTTGGGATTAATAGTGGGATTTTTCTGGGTTAACATATAATAGTGTAATTGTCAATGTGTTCTACTCTTTTTACCCTTGTGGAGAGTGACACAAGGTGTGAAATTTAAAAGGAGGGAATATTTTTTATGTGACAACTCCATATAAAAATTTTAGGGTTTTAAAAAACTTGCCATATAAAAAAATTCATTGGCTAGTAGCGGTATAGTGTAAGGAGCATATAGTTCTCTATAGTAGTAATAACCATAATAATAATCTACTTTTAAACAAGTGAGATGTAGCTTTTAGTCAAGTACATACACTAATGTGTAGAAGTACATAGTATTATTACTACAGTAAATGAAACTGTAGTAGTGATTTTATATCAACACAGTCCATCTCTTCCTGTTGTTTTTCCTCCATCTGACTTGAGACCATGTTACACAGTGTTAAAGGCTCAGCTTTATATAGCATACTACATAAGAGAGAAGGAGAGGTTCCATTGAAACTAATGTTTTTACATATTGGGGTGACATGGGATTGCGTAAAATACAAAAGCCTTCTTCTACATATATGCACTATTGGGATTTTAGTATTTAAAAAAAAACATTTAAAACAAGGAATGGTCGTAGTAAAAAGTACAAGAAAAGTATAGTGATCACGTACTGCACTAACCTGCGTTTCCCGGATCCAACCTTGTCGAGCTCAACGTGACGGTAAGCAGCGTAAGTGGCCATTATTATAAAGTAATTTGCTTGATCAGTTCAAATGAAGATCAATGTCACAATATTCCGAGAGAGTGTATACTTTCTCTTTATGTTTTTCAAAAAAAAAGAGTTTTTTTCTTGCTCTTGTTGGCAGAAATATCCAATGATTATGATATTTCCTTTAAGGAACGGTAGTGTGGTTTGCACAGGAGAAAAATCCGAGAAAATATAGATGTTGCCTTAGATGTGAACCGAACGGTGGTGGAATGTGAAAACTGAGGGATAGGAAAAGGCAGAGTGAAAACTGTTTCTCTCCGGGCTTGGGACTAAGTATGGATCTCTTCTGACTTTTTGAGGAGAGGTAAAACTTCCGAAAATAGATTTGCCTTGTCAACGAGCTTGTGTGTGAGGAGATACTGGAATGAGTGGAGGAGTAGTGAGGGAGGAGGTTTGTATCTAAAATGGAATCAAATGTGAGGAGAGAGAGAGAGGGTTTGCTCTATTTGGAGCTCTGGTTTAGTTTTAGCTTTGGCTTGGCTTCGTTACTTAATATAGATAAATCAGCATGAAACTACGGGGCTCGGAATTTTTCCTTTCCTCTTAGCTCCTTTGGTTAAATGGGTTCTCTCCTAGTAGGATTGGATTATACTTAGCAAAAATACAAATGGTACAGTATATATAGGAAAAACGATAGGACGATCGAGACTGGAGAGACGACGAACACGGCGCTCAACACAGACTGTGAGCCTTTGCTAGGCAGGTAGGGTATATTTGTAACAAGCGAAAATGTTAAGTGCGGAAGACCAGGAGTGTGGCTCGAGAGTTTTGCTGTATCTAACTTCTCTCTGGTGTTGTAGTAGTAGTATTCGTATAACAAGAGGTGTATGCTTATATGCCTTTGAACGTTCGTCCTATAACTAAAGCTGAATACAACAAGAGCGATAGGAAGAAGGAGAGATTTCCGACAGTTAGTCGACTTCAACAATGCATGGCAATTGCAATGCTTTTATTCCTCAAGTTCAACCCCCCTGGGCTGCAAAATGGGTCTGAGCATTGCTTTTTCCCACCTCAAAAACTTCAATCCCTTCCAATCCACGTCACCAAATCGGGGTCAAAATCGTGTTCCAACATCAAGAAATTTCCTTACATTAAAAAAATCCTTTCGCTTTAGTATATTTTCTTTTACACTGAATCTTATTTTATTTTCCCCCCCTCTTTCTCTCTAAAATTTTCTTGTCATCAAAAAATCTTAAAGCACCGTTTTTTCTCAATCATTGCCTCTTCTTGGAGGAGTTAACACCAACTAATCAAGAGCATCAATAATAACAATAATAACTACATGCCTCTTTACCATAAGTACTCTCAAGTCTTATGACTTGCCAGTAACCGCACTTACAAATGTACATGTAATATTTTTTTATGTATACCATAATGGATACAAATAAAAATTTTTTGCAGTAGTTACATTCTGTCAATGCAATGCGACGGTCCGAAAATGTTTTTTTCTCTCTTCCTCACAAATGGTTTTTCTCGAAGGTGCATTTCTTCCCCCGACCTTTTTCATACGTTTCTCCTATATACTTACTACATATATTGACTCCCTATCTTTTATCAGGAAAAACTGGACATGGATGGGTGTATTTGGTAACCAGGAGTGACATTGTAACTATATTCATGAGCTTTATATGTTGACAAAATACACTCCCACAACCATATACTTTTCTTATCCTTCTAAATCTGTCCCTATAAATTCCAGCACTTTTTTTTATATCACCTCCAATCCTCACAATACTTGAGCTTATACTTTATACGCCCAGCTCAAGCTCTAGTTTAACTTCATTCAAAAGTTGAATGCTAAAACTTCAATGCAGTTTTATATATGATATCATAAAAAAATTATACATACACAATTTATGTAACTTACAATTATATTAGGTATACAATAAAGTCAGAGAGTCTCAAGTCCAAAGAATTTGACCATGGTTCAGGGCGAATTGATTCATAAAAATTATTTCCATGTATATAAACAGCAGTTGTCAATAAAAGAGACAGGTACTCAATTTAAGAGAGCCCAGTTGAGAAAAAAAAGAGCCTTTTACATGAGCAATATAATTTTTGCTAATCTCAAAGGACTGATAGGCAACCCACTGGTATTTTAATTCGTCCAATTTTATGTATCTTCCAGCTTGTATACATGTACGCATGTATCCCTATATGTAATTACTATATATGAAGCCATGCCCTCACGTATTAACTCACAAGAAAAAAAATAAACAATAAAGTAAACAAAACTACATGCAAACAACATTGGTATTTACAGCAGCAGTAGTAGTAACAGTTATTGTTGGTCTTGGTTTTAATTCAATCTCCTTCCTTGCTTACGTAACAAGTGCAGTGGGTCTTTCGTCTTTCTCTATATTGAGAGAAGCTTATTCTATACTCTTCTACTACTAAATCATTGCTGATTGGAAACGTTGCACACACACACACACACACTACCAATGCAATGCAATACAATGATAATAGTAGTTCCTTGAAAGTTAATTTCCTTGAAATTTTTTTCTCTCTCTTCTTTTCAAATAGAATTGAATTTAACAAGAAAATGTGTTCTAAAGCAAATTCAGGAAAAAGTAATTATTTTTTAAACAACAAGACCAAGACAATAAAGGATGTAAAAACACATGGTAATTACATAGCTATGAGACATGCATCCATGGAAAATTGAAACCAATCCGGTATGTCCGTCCATAGTAAGTGCCTTGTTACTACAAGGGACGACTCACATGTGTTGATATAGCGTCAATTCAGAATGAGAAACTATATAGAATAATGAGTATAAGGTGTTGGCCACGTTTAAAAAGCAAGTATCCCTTATTATTATTATATACCACCATCATTACAATCATTGTTATTGTGGTGTGAGTTTGTTCCCCGCAGTGGGTAGTTACACCTATTATTTTTGATAGAAAAGAAACCACGGGAAATTGACACTATCCTCCAGAATGACTCAGATTTTTTCCCTTTAATAGATCTTCCCTACAAAATTTGCTCTCATCTCAACAATTTTAGCTGACTCTGTAGTCAGAGTCAGAGATACTAACAATAAGACTTAAGTACTACATACAAAAACAATGCGGTAGAAAAAAGGACCTTGGAGACGGAAAAATTTTAAACAAACCACAAATCCTATGGAACATATTGAAGGAATAGAGAGAGAGAGAGAGAGAAGGGGAAAGGAGATAAAAGCTCCGTACCAGAAAAAAAAACACTTTCCGGCTTTGTTGTACACACAAATCTATTGAATTCCACGTGTGGAGGGAACAAATCCACACTAATTATATGTATAATACGAATCATAATAAACAGCAAGTAGAAACAAGTAAACACTTGCATTGGCTCAGCATTCCTTTCAGTTCCTAATGATTGCCTCCCATTAAATAGAAAACTATATAACCCAAAGAAATTAATTCTGAAATTTGCCAAATGCCTTGAAACACAACTGTAAATCCTTTTAACTCTCACTTGAACTTTACCCATTGAATTTCGAAGAAAAGTGAAGGAACGCTCCCACGAAATCATTTCCTTCCAAATTAATGCCCTCTAATCCTTTACATTAGTCGAGTCTCCCAACTATATTGTTCGGGAGTAATGTGTAAAGTACTTAAGTTGGCTCATATAGTTTACGGAGAAGGAGGAGAGGAGGAGTACGAGAGAAATTGAATATAATGAGCAAGTAAAACAAAACTCTCCTTCGGACTTTTCAATCATTAACATTACTTAATACAAATTGAAAATCACATTATATTCACACCAAGTCCTTCATCAGCTAAGGCACTCTTGATTGCAGGACATTTGTCATTGGTCATTAATGAGATTGTGAGTAATGACGGACTCTATGTATCTAAATCATTAAAGAGCGTGTCATGCTCCTCAGTCATAATCACCCTTCGATTTTGTTACTGCCGCAGCTTTCGTATGTGTACACAATAGTATAGTACTTGGGCAAGTTTCAAATCCCCCCTCTCTCTCTGCTCTCACGTACATTTAGAGTAAATGTAATGCACAAGTTCAACCCCGTTCATTTCTGATAATTGGAATCAAATTGAAAAGTTGCACATTCTCATGTATATATTCACAATGATGATAATTCCTGAGTGGAAAAAAAATTGCAGGAGAAAAAATTCCGATTGATAGAATAATAGTACAAAGGATAGAGAGAACTTTTACTCTATGAATTGTTAGAATCTATAATATAGCTATATGTGAATAAACTAATGATGGGTTCGGGACTGGACTTGAGCCTAGTTTTTACTTAAGGCTGATTTCCTCTCACGGCTTTCCTCTCTCTCTCTTTCAAAATGTAAGTGCTGAAGTGTCCAGAAGTACATAATAATTATTAGCTGTGAAGATAAATATATGGGAGATAAATTGTAGGATTTAAAATTCCCTTGGTCGGATGGACCTTGAAGTAAATTTATTAATAACATGGAGTGGGGGTGGGAGATATTGAGAGTGAGAGAGAGAGAGAGAGCAGCAAACTATAGTAATGATTTAATGTAGTGTAAAAACATTTTTGCACATTTGCAGCGGAAGGCACACACAAACACATATATGATTATGCAGCAAGTCTATGTAATTAAGTAGCCATGGTCTGGTCTGCTTAAGTGAATTGGACTAAGTTGTTTTTTTTTATTTCATTATTTTTCTATTGCCATATATACAAGATAATAAAATCACTCTGGAGCTTCCGGATGTGCAAAAACAATTTTTACAAGGAATGATTATATTTTCTTTCTAATGCTAAAGTATAGTAATCTCAAGTTGTGTACAGTCATAAAAACCATCCATCTATTTGTTATGTTGATGTGACCATAAGGTATATAATGCAAGGTACATACTTATATAGATATATACTGGGGGGATGATGCCATGTCAAATTATATCCAACAGCGAGTCAACGGTATAGAACCGACTTGAAGAATTCATGCATCACTTGACCGGACGTAGAGGAGTCTTGCCTCCTTTAAAGTCTACCTTGTAATTTTCTAATGATCAAGAAACACCAGTAATTCTCACTTTCAGTGCCTCGTGTAGAGTGAGAGAGAAAGAGTAAGAGAGAGAGAGAGTTGTAGTAGTGTGTATTTCATCAAGAACATTACTTTGCTCCGGATGCTCTTCTTACAACTCCTCACACTATACACGAAGGACTCTACTTGAAATACTACTTGAAATAAGCTACAACCCTTGTAATATGCAAAGCTTGTTCATATAATATACTAAAACCCATGCACTTAACAAGAGCCTTATACCCATAAAAATCATTTTAAAATCCTTGTATAATTTATTTTGGGATCCCTACAGTACCAGCAACCATTCATTTTTCTTGGAAAGTAAAAACTTTTAGTGTAAACTATCTCAACATGAGTGAAAATAAGCAATGTGCAACAAACTGTCAAATCCCTTTACAAATCTCATCCTTTAACATTATACTATTTATTTAAGCCCCTCAAAAAGCTGTTTTTTTAAAACTAGTTTAAATCACAGCAGTATAAACTTGAAATGTCAAATAATTGATAGGAAACAATGGGAATATAAGTAAGGCAAATTTTTCCTAGGCCCCAAAGGATTTCCTTGGATTTTAAATGATAATTATCATGAAATTTGTGTCCTAGTATTTCAACTAGACTTTCTTCTTAAAAGCGATAGAAAGATTTTCTACAAATCAATTTCTATCCCTTTCTCACCATTACAATCAGCCTAAGCAGTCCTATCAATTTACTCCAATTACAATCAATGTCAATCAATGTGAGAGATGGGATGTAGTTGAAATGAGCTGACTTTTTCTCTTGATCTTTTATTTTGTGTTTTTAGTATATAATATATTCTTTATTTCCTCCCGGATCCAAAGATGAGGAGAGATGAGGAGAGATGAGGAGAGATGTGAGGGAGGAGAGAGAGAGAGACAGAGAGAAGGAGAGAGATAATAATAATAAAGACAGAAAGAAAAAAAAGCCGGAAAAAGTAAATAGAGCTCGTGTGCACGATCTTAGTGAAGATTAGTATGACTTATTACTTATCAAGCAATTGCAATTGCTGCATCATCCTAACTTACTATATAGAGAGATAATTTTTTTTCTCTCTACTGCAAATTCATTTGTGAATCATAGGTTTTATGCATTCATATGTTTAATAAATGCTATTACAAACTCGAGAGTTGTTGACTGGGCAGGTTACCATATGATGATGATTCTCTTCATGCAGAACCCACGTCACAGGTTTCTGCTCTTGCTGGGACATTACACTCTTTTCTTATTTCCTATTCCTATTTAGATTTCAACTGCAACAATTTTACTCTAAAATGATTCTCCATGGAGATTTTTCTTAAAATGACATAATGAAAACAGAAGTCACCAAGCAGCAAAAGTTTTTCTCCCTTTTTTTTCTTCATTTTTTTTCTACGCTGTAAAGCTCTGTACTAAACCCCTGTATATATAGAGGGGCAAGAGGTACAGGGAAGATATGAACAATGTAAATGTTGATTATGGGGAAATGTGTGCACGTTCCTGACTGACGAACAAGTCCTGGATTTTTTTTTCAATCCCTTATTCCAATATAATTACATGTAGGTATTTCAGAATACATACATGAGGTTATGGAAAAAGAAAGACTTGCTACTACTTTATTACAGCTCACTTGTCACCTACAAAGGCCTTTGCGTGGATGCCGCTATCAAAGAATTAACCAATATTTTATCTTAAGGAATGAATATTCCATCCCCATATACACTTGAATTTTTCTTCTCTCCCTCTTACTATTGTATAAGTTAAATTCATATTTTAATAACCATCACTATCTCTCACAAAAACATATTTCTTCTATAAGATCCATATCAATATGGAAGCTTAAACTTTGGAAGGTATAAAAGGGAAACAAACTTGTATAATTTTCAAAATCTTACTGCGAGTAAGAACGTAGAAGATATTACTGAGTTAATATCTACGCTGAAGCCCGTTTCTACTAGTGTATAGTTAGTATATATGATATGAGGAGGAAAAACTCGGTTCAATTAGCATGGTCGGCTATGTTCCTACTGACAGCTTACATTTATGCTCTCTTCCTAAAAGAGAGGTGCAGGTCCGTAGGATCTACATTTATGACTACATTCCCTGCCGTTAGGATCCTTATCGATGAGGATTCATTTATAACCTTATAAATTTAAAGATGTTTTTTTCGCTTCTTCTTGCGTATATATATACATGTGTGTGTGTGTCTACAATTTATGAAAAATCCAGTGAGTTTTCATAGTGAAAGAGCATTGTCTACATATTTTCTATGCTGCAACCTGAGATTACCCTTTACAAAGCAGAACTGAATGGATCCACCTGCATGGATGGAAATGCAAGACCAGTTCACATAATCATACTATAATTTCAAGTACTACTACTTCTTTCTTGGCTTCTTCAACATATCTATTTAACCAGAACCGTTCTGCTTACTTAAGCAGCCAACTTGAGCAACCCAAATGTGTGTAAATTCTCCAACAACTGTCATGCTTGTTTGAGAACAAAAGTTTAGGTAAGTTACACACATAGAGACACACACACACACACATAAATACATTACATACTAAGAGTAAAAATCTCGATTTAGCTTCAAAGCTGATGGTGGTGGTTTTTTTCTTTGTAAAGTAAATTTTGAATTTTTTTCTTTACACGCGTGTATATACAGACAAATAGAGAAAAATTGAAAACCTCGGTGCTATAAATTGAATGGTCAAAGTGAACAGTTAGCCACTCATTTCTATCAAGTTGAAGACTCTTGTTGTGTGTATATGATGGCAATAGACAGACATAAAATATCTTGTAAATATTTCTCTCTACAATTACTACGTATTAAAAGGCATTATCTTTAGGTTATCAAAAGGAGTTAAGTTTTTTTTTACACAAAAAAATTAATATTGTTCAACCTTCTGCTGGTTCTTACTCTTTCACACGTTGGGATTCCATTCAGAGAGACCTAAACACATGTATACATTTGCTGTATATATCATATGTACCCTACGTGCACACACATCAATGAGAATATCTCCACCATTGTGAGTACAATTCACAGAGAAAATGTTATATTATAAGGCAAGGAAGAGGGAGAAAAAAAGAGGAAAGGTTCAGAGTATATATGGGAGCTATGACTATATGAGAGGCTGAGGAGAAGGAGAATTGGATGGAAGGGAATTCACCATGAACACGTTTAATGGATTGCATTTAGTGATATAAATAAAGGAGTAAATGAGGAAAGTACAATGTTCTTAGACACTCCTCTCTCTCTCTCTACGTACATACTTTCTATGAATGGGAGGAAAAAGAAAGACGAAATCCGTTGGAAATATGCCGCATATTATGTATTATATATATAAATTGTAAGGTATAGAAGAAGCATTGATGGGATGAGGAAATGCTCGTATTTGCTTCCTATTTGCCACAAACACACCTCCACACACGCAGTTACATATAAGTCAGATAAACAGTTGAAAGGCAACAAGTTCAATGTTATTGGCACATGGTCAGAAGTTGCGGTAGAAACTTTATACTTTTCAATTATATTCCTACTATCCACCCCAAAATAGATGGTGGGTATTTATTCAGCGTACTTAAACTTACTTAAAGATTCTTTAGATTAATACATACACCTTGACCATTAAATCTTTTCCCTTTTTTTTAAACTAGGAATTTTTTTTCATCCTACGGGTATGGACATGAGCTTAGTAGTAGTATTAACGGGTAGTTTAAACTTATTGTATTTAAAAGTCTTGTGTTAAAAAGTCTTCTCTATATAGCCAAAGCTACGGCTTCCCCGTCAGTGCCTCAAGATTCATGGTAAATGTGAACAATTAGAATTAAACTGGTGCTATTATACAAGTTGGTACTTAATTTGATAATGACGCTCAATCCCATAGAGATAATTTAAAAATCTTTTTTTTTCTCTGGGAAGGATGAAAGTGAAGCAAATTTGTAAATCCGTGCGATGTTAGAGGGATTTAAGGGAAATTATCTCTCACAAAAGCTCCTCTATATGGTTTCCATTCTTATCCTTTTAGTCTAGTTCAAATCCTTGAGGCTGGCTTGTCTGTGCGTACATATATAGAATACAGAGAATTGTGAAATCGTGCGGGAGTTTCTACATGGTTTCATCCCTGCCATAAGTAAAGTATATATGGTTTATAGATTTGTAGTATATGTAATATTTTATGGAGTGTGTATTTTCGTCCACGTACTTACTTTCTGTCCTTAGCACTTGAGCAGTATCTACATGAATGAGAGGGGTATGTATGACGGAAATTGAATATGATCACATATGTCAATGATAGCATATGAAATTATAGTTGAAGCGGTGTGAGTTTGTCCATATCAAATTTGCATGTCGCATTTTTCATCCGTCTAGGTGGAACGAGATGACAATTTTTTTTCACGGGAAATATATGACTCATTCAAGAGAGAGGATTTAAGTTCGTAACACTCTATGTATATACATCTCATGTATTATCGTAGAAGTTCAAGTACAGTACTTGGACTATCCAAGTATTGTGAGAGTAGTGAGTGCGTCTATAGAAATGACAGAGGAAATTATCTCTCTGTAGCCTTTACACAAGTCTCTAAGACCGAGCCTCATCTTGAGACTCTAATGCTGTTAGAGGATAGAGGAGGAACAACGGAAACACATATGAAATAATTGCGTGACAAGAAATATAATAAAGACACTCAATTCCTTGGACAAAAAAGTGAGTCGGACGGATGAAATGTCTACTTTTCTCACTCTCCGCTCCCTCAGTGTAAACATTAGGAACTTTGCTCGGAATAGGTTGAGCAAATTGTACTACATAGTGTACCACATTATTGTTGAAGAAAGAGAGAGAGAGAGAGAAAATGTATGTTGAGCCGCAAGTTGAGTCTAAGCCATGTAAACTGCCAAGCTTACCGACAGAGTAATGAACATCATCATCATAATCTACCATCATGTGTTTTACACTTGAGCTGGACATTATTACCGAGAACATTAGTTACCTAGCTGGAGAGCTAGTCCGATCCATTGAAATTATTACCTTGCTTTATAGACTAAAGACATATGATGTGAGTTAAAACTCATGTGAGAAGAGGAACAAGACCAAGGAAGAACTACAACCACTCACCTAAATCTCTTCTCTCCCTCACTGGCCTTTTTCTACCCGACCTTACTCATATTTCATATCAAACCCCACTAACCACTACCGACTCGGTAATAAATACACACATACAACAAAAACATGGAAAAATGAAATACATTTACACACGTATGAAATACTCTGTCTTTTCTATACAGTCTTCCCTATTCCTCTTGAATACACCTGCTTTTTCTACAAATATATTTACATAGAGACCTTTTCAACAATGCTTGTTGTGAGAGGAGAGAGAGAGAAAGAGAGAAAAAAATTATAAATTACGGTTAAATTAGTAGAGTGAAGCATTCAAGCAAACATTTTCACGTAAAACTTTGGTTCCTGTCGTCTTTACTTGTTCCACGTAAAAGTAAATAAAAAAAAATTAAAGATTTTCACTTGCAATACTACTAAAGACTACAAGTTTCCACATGCCTCATCCTAATGAACATAACATGGGTACAGAGTGGATGGAAGGAAAGGGGTGACAAAGCAAATGTTTACCACAAATCCTGAGTTTTATGTCAAAAAGAGAGGAACGAGTGTTGTTGAACAACAACTTGTATACTCGAACACTAATCGGTAGCAATTCCTTGAAATGTGACTGAGTAGAAAAATATGTAATTGCTTATCTCTCAACGTAATTCCCTCAAATCACAGTCACAACGTGAGGTGGTTAACGCTTCAAGTTCTGTTACCAGGATACTATAAAATAACGTATTGTATATGTAAATCACACAAATATCTACTCCACCTTTATACATACTCTCAGCTTTTATCAACATCTCTGCAAGAACATATGTATAAGGAAGATATGCACACTTTATATTATCAATATAATATATTGTTTATTATCACCATACAAAGGAAAATACGCTGGATTATCAATGCACATATAATGTTTGTTCATGTAAAAACACACAACGAGCAGAGCATTATGTATTTTCCACGAACCTCACTTCCTTTAAAATATTATCAGCCAAATATACTAAACAAGGCTAACGTCAGAGACGCTACTGGGATTACACAAAAAACTCATCTCCAACTTTGCTCCTCATATATATCATCAGCACGTAATAGCACATGGTTATATTCATGATATAAAATAAAATAAAGTACAAATATACATAGAGAAATAAATACAAACTAAAAGCATTACATTAGAAAAATAAAACTCCATTGGAAATACATGCTGAGCTAGAGCTAACTGGATACAGGATGAATTTACAACAAATCCCTTGATAAGGTGGACTCATTTAAACCGTAGAGGGAATGTAAATAGAGAAATTACATGCTTTAGATTTTGCATACCTATCAAGTATCCCAAGGTATTAGTGGGATATTAGCATAGAATAAATCTTGCCTTTCAAGTTTCTGCCCTGATACGTATTTACAAAGTACAGGGCTATTGTTATATGTACGGATACCTTAAAGATATCTCTCTGTACAGGATGTGTATGGAACTTGTTCAATTCAGTTATCTTTTAGTATGTTGCGAGTTAGTAGTTGTAAGAAAAAAAGACCAGGTAATTTTGTTGATGGTGGAAATCATACAGCGTGCGAGAAGAAACGAACCGCAGGGAGATGTGGACAAAACTTGTAAAGCTCATACACCAGTAGATCGGCAATCATATGACATGACAATGAGAAAAAATGCATCGCTATTCTTCAGACCATCTCTGTCTCTCTCTCTCTCTCTCCAACGTTATGGCTCTTCTCTGACGGAGATGTGCATTCTGTTCGGTGCATTTACTTCCGAGAACCGTATGAATTAGGTAAGAGGATGAGGACTAGTGTGTATCATTAGCATTGCATTATAGGAAAAGAAGAGCAGGACTTGGCCACAATAACACCGACAATATACTCAAGTCTCCCACCAATTACAATTACAGTTTATATTTACTCTTTTGTCATCATAACAACCAAGTTTCCCATAGCTGGTCTCTCTCACATGGATATTACTGTATATATTTTTCAATGGCTGCAGTATATAGCTATTATTATTATTATTATATTTTGTGCCTACGTACTTGTACGCTTTGAGCATCCTTAAATTTACAGAGGAATATTTTAAGCGTGTAGTATTATTTTTTTTTAAACACCTTATGCTAACAAATTGGTCATGTGAAAAAATCTCTAATCCGGTAACAATTCATCTCCCTCTGTGAAACATACACGGTTATTAGGTAATGCAATCTTCCCTATGCAACAGTCTCTATACATGATGATCTCCTTTTTCTCTCATGCTCCTCCCTATATTATTCAACTATTCACTACAGCTAATTATATCATATACATAGCTGTATCTATACATATAGAGCTAAAACCACCAGGGCAACATTTCTTTATAGAGACCATATTCCGAGTCTCTAAATCATCCTAATAAAACACCAAGAGAAGCAACCTGACTGTACATTCCAGCCCATAACCATACAAAGTCTACTGATGAGTGTCTAAAATTTGAAAAATACTCATCCCATCCTTGACAATTTCTCAAACAATTACCCTCTTACCTAAATTACATATTTAGTCACTTTTGCTATTTCTTTACCTCTTCTCTTCCATTTTTCTCATTTTTTTCTTCCTCTTAAAAACGCTATCCCTATTAATAAAAGTGCCCAGATTTCTACCCTTTCCAACTGCCACCAGCCCATTACATCATACGAGCCCCAGTACACTCCAGTATAGTAGAAGGTTGAAAAAAAAACACGGATTTAAAAAAAAATTGTTGGATAGTAATACCAGCTCACGAGGAATAACAAAGCGTGGGAGGACAAATGGCTAAATTTAATGGTAGTTTTGATGTAAAATAGGTCCAAAAAACTTTGTAGCTTGCTTTTTAAGTGAAAATATTAATAACAATGTATTAAGAGCGGTCTCTATAGTATCAGCCTCAAAACCAGTGTAACATTCGACAGTACAAGAATAGCATCAGAAGCGTTTTAAATATAGAGCTCTATTATGTAAACAAAACCCATATATAAATTTTGCGTGTGTGTGTGTGTGTAGAAAAACATATGATTTAGAGTCGAGGCTGATGGAACATCCCCTCTGTTTACATAATGATTCTCTAGGGAACATCATCCTTTTCCCACTTTCAATGGAGTAAATCATGCAATCTTATGTGGCTGACAGCAAAGGAGGAAGTAGAATTTACTGGAATATTTAAATGTTCCAGGTATGTATAGTTACGTAGCCCCTATATAGTAAAAAAAAGGTATTTGAGCATTAGGTCAAAAAAATTGTACGGGAGGGTAATAGCTTTAGTATGTAAAATCCATAGATAATGATCCTAATGATACATATTCTATAGATGAGTACGTAAATAATACTGGAGAGTAAAAATCAGCTCTTTCCACTAAATACACATGCGTTTACATAGCTAACAAAAAAATAATTATTGGTATTACTGACGTTGCATGTAAAACTGCACAGGCGGATATTCCATAGCTAAAACCCACAGGACTCATCCATCCTATTCAGAATGCACAGCATGCCAAAACCCATGAGCTTTTCAAGCTCCCATGTATTACCACCACTCTAGTGTGAGTTAAAAATTAGAATATATTATTCCCTCACCTTATCCTGCTGAGGATGAATTGGCAGCCCAAATACACCAACAACTGATCTATTCTCTCAATCTTTGTCCTCTCCTCATTGTGTATGACGAGACCATAGGAGCAGTGCTACACATATATGCAAACATCCAACTATCTACTATATACTAGTACATATAGGTAAGGCCAAGAAGCAAAAAAATATTCAAGACGTTGAATTTAATACTACTCATCAGTAGGAAGTTCTCCTTTATAGGGAAAAGTTGACGTATGCCCGTGTTTAGGAGCAGTATTATTTGTAATGGTTCGTAGGATTCACCGAAGGATTTTAAAATCTAAAAAGTGTATTGAAGCAAAAAATAAAATAAAATAAAAAAAGAGTCAATTTGTCATAATGAGGATGATAGAAAAGACTGTGCAGTGTGTAGTGTAGTAGATAGATAGATGCCTGAAGAAAAAAAAATATTTTCAAAAAGAAATTGATCGTTTTTTAAACGGTAGCATAGTCACGATTTTGCAAATTGCTAGCGGGATTCACCCATACCCGTGTCCTTAGAGTAGGTACGACGCTACGAGACAAATAAATGTAGAGCGAGGAGAGGAAAAAAATATCTTCCTAAAGGCAATGTCTTGTAATTTCTATGGAGAGAGAGAGAGAAAAAGAAAGAAAAAAAAACTGAAGGAACGTAAACGTAGGTACATGTTAAAAAAGCATCTCGACATTCAAAGTAATTTTCTTGTAGTAAACTCTATAATGTTTTCAGGGAGAATAGCATTTGAATAATAAAGAGGAAGTGTATCGGAAGAATATTAGTGAGGACAGTTTGAGTCATAGTGTTTCATCTTGTACGCTCCTGCTGCTACTACTACAACTCGCAACTATTTAAGTCATTAGAATTCCCTTCCTTTTAAGAATAATGAGGGGAGTTCAAGTACAAATAGTGCAACTCCAGTTGGATTTTTCTCTCGTGTATATGTAGATTATTGAGAAAAGTGTAGGAAATGTTCGCATTATAATTTATATAGTAAACTAACTAAGTTATAAAGTCAAAGCTCTGAGGATTGAACACGAGGGATGCGGATCATCATCCCATGGTGTCCTGAAATTTGAAAATAAAAATTTCTTGCTCACATTTTTTTTCTTCTTCTTCTTCTCTCTATCTCTCTCTCCCTCTCGATCTCTTTCTCGTACTATTTAACTAGCTTTAAATGTCTCAAGTATATAAAACTAAGGAAGATTCGCTTTGGCCGGACACGACGCGATTGATTAGACCAGAGCCGACAGCACTTTTAACAACATTGATGGCTCAGAGATAAGAAAGGAAAGAACACGAAAGTTGAGATAAATAATCTCATGTTTACTTTGAAAATCTGGCTTGAAATGCTAACAACAACATATGTATGTACATGTATATTTGCATTTGTTGGATGGGTTTTAGCATATGCAAACTTAACTTCTCTGCCAGGAGTCTCTTGGCATATACACGGGGATGAGAGACTCTTTGATGTGTAACTTAATTGGTTTTACTTTGCCCCACATTACCATTTGACGTTGACTCTTCTTGAGTTGATAAGTTTGCGTCTCTCTCTCTCTCTCTCTCTATGTCTATAGAAGAGAAGGAATGGGAATTGTTGAAAAGGTATAGGAAACCTCCACGACCACGTATAATTCCTAATGACTTCACTCCACATGCCCCCCTGCCTGTGATTTTCCAATTTTATTATTTTAAAAAATTTGGGTCTCATTTTCCACCAAGATTTTTCATGTACCTCCTGCTTAGTTTTTAGTTTTCTAGTCCACACGAGCAGAAACACACACGTATAAAACACACCGAGAGCCCAGCATATATCTCTTTTACCATGGTGTGGATATTACATTTTCATTTTGGTTCTCTGATGATGATTTGGACTTTATTCAAGCGTTAATTTCCCATCGATATGGAGCCTGCACGAATTCCTAACCTGGCCTTTTACTACAGAAAAGTACTTACAAATATTTGC
This sequence comes from Spatulosminthurus flaviceps, assembly GCA_034693705.1. Lineage (NCBI taxonomy): Eukaryota > Metazoa > Arthropoda > Collembola > Symphypleona > Sminthuridae > Spatulosminthurus > Spatulosminthurus flaviceps. The sequence continues at coordinate 20,849 of JAQFXU010000271.1, read as the reverse complement.
TATTGTGATGCACGTATGAATCAACGCTGTTTTACCCTTCTCTAGCACTAGTTATATGGGGTTGGATGATTCATATGTATATAAAGTATAATTACTCCTCAAAAGCTTATTATATATGTACACTTAAAATATTTAAGGCTTTTAAATGGATGGAATGTACAGTTCACTCATACTATTGATTCCCAAACTTAAAATTACCAATAACGGAGTAATTTATTGAATGAGCTCTGCACACCAAATTACTTTTATCCTCTCCACACTCTCTGCCTTTCAACCCATTGCCCCTCTTCCATTCCTCATCACTCTTGAGAGAAGCCTTCATTATAAGTAAGAGAGTATGTATACATTTGTAGTACTTGGAGTCATAATAATATGAATTGAGTATGGAAGGATCCGACGAGGAGGAATTTACAAAACAGTGAAAAATAATGATTTGCGATTACCAGATTTAACTCGTCATTATTGATGAAATTGCAAATGCATAGGGAGGGAAACTTCTGGCAAAAGTTTCTTCTTCCAAATCTTCCCCGTATTATGTACATACGTATTTAATGTAAAAGCCAAGTACTTGACAGCACGTTTGCGTACTTAGAAATCCTTTACGTATATGCATTAAATGCATTTGAAGGAGTTCCCGATTCACTTCAAACTCTTTACCCTAAGCTGGGGCTATTTACAAGGTATTTTTTCCTCTATGATACTTACTAGGAAATTACAGGCAAGTAAAAGTCAGCATTTTACCTTACGTGCAAATATGCAGACGCGTGGAGAGATGAAAGTCCGATTCAGTTTTTCTTCTTCTATACGTCTACGTACATTTCTTAGGGTAAGTTTAAGTGCTAACGTTTCTGTATATATCTATGTGCATATTGACATATGAGCCGATATTGAAAAATTAGGAATCTCAATTTAAAGTAAACTTGTCCAAAGGGCTGGTCTTCGTATATCTTGCGAAGACCAGAAGAAAAAGATGAAGAACAAATTGGTTTTTAAAAAAACGAGTTAACTTTCTCACGTCGACCCCGTACATTTTATAAAAGCTCAAAATGTTCTCTTAAAAGTTTTTACATGTTATGGCTCTATATCTGAACATGTAGCTTATAAGGGAGGGAAAATTACATATTCAGGTTTAAGCTACCACCACATATTACTACTACTTGGCTCCTCTCTTATTTCATATGTGTGGATGAAGGCTTGGAAGTATGTATGTTTACAGTTCATTGTATAAAGTATTAAATATAGGGAAATATAACTTAAAGGAGGATAAGCGGTAAACTGGGTCTGAGTGTTAGAAAGGATTTCTAATTTGGGCAAAAATAGTTTTTCCTACTTTTCCCCTCTTCTTTACCTATATATCTATTTAACAATGAGTTTGTTACCAATCAATGGTTTCACTATTTACTTTTAGCTGCACTTATGTATACCTATGCACGTTTTTTTTATACATGGGAAAGGTTTAAATGGAAAAACGGACCACTCCCAGAAGATTGAACATTTCATGGAAAGCTCAATCAACAAACCATGAAGCATTACAGAGCAAAAGTTTAAGGAGTTTAGGAGTGTGAGCTAAAATGCATTCTCAATGACTCTTTCAATCATTTTAAAATGCATTTGATGAGTATTTATTTACTTGCTAAAAATCACTCCTGCTCTTGTCATTCATTCCTTCATTCATGCAGTTTAAATATTTAAAGAGTCAAAACTAGGTAAAAGTCGTACGTAGACTCCTCCTCCACAGTACTGGCTACATGGCTAAAACACATATAGTTAGATGGAGTATGTATTTTGACGGTGGTTTTGATGAAAGGATTTATGGTTAAAGCTCTACTAAAGTACATTTACCCCATTTAGAAAACGTTGACGAGAACAGTGCCTTTGTCCTTTGATATACTGTAATATTGTAGGTATATGTATAATTTTAACTCTTTCATCCTTCCTCCTCCTCCTCATAATCCTTTCCTCTGTCGCTCTAAAAGACACCGGTTCCTTCTCATCCTATCTCCGTAACATGTGGTTTTACAAAATAAAACTATACACATTCATCGAGAAAATGCATCAAGTTGCAAGAAAATGCACAAATAATCTTTTGATGTACCTCAAGCTCATAATTTCAAAGTACGTTATTTCATATGTATTTACATAGGGCTGAGTATAATTTGATTGAAAGTTGAGAAAATGCTCAATCACATGTAATTTAAATGCAGACAGGAGCACATAGGAGTTGCTGAGAAGATGATACTAAATAATGGTATTGTTATTGTCATTGTTGCCCATTCACTACCTACTCATTCATTCTAGTGAACTTGCTCCTTGCTGATAGGTAAATCATTTACCGCCGTCAACTGGTTGTCCTTTCCATTTGTGAGATGTAGATTTAACTGGATTTATAATGTACAAGGGTGAAGGTCAAATTTGCGAAAAACATAACAAGCCTTACAATTTTTTTTTTACTCTCTATGAGATAAATGAATGAGAGTCAAATCTGTACATTGTATTTATTGAAAAATCTATAGCCCAATTAAAAGTATAGAGATTCAAGAGTTTTTCGGACAATTTGAAGGGAGTAAAAGAAAAATGTCTACATTTTACTATATGGCAAAATAAAAATTTTCTTTTTCTCTCAACAAGACCCTCAGAAATTTAGGGCTGGGTTCACACTACAGTTCTACTATAGCTCCACACACTTTATAGAACTAGTAGTGTGGCAATGATTGACCGTACCTATTTACTAAGTCAATTTAAAGTTCGTAAGGATCAAATCCTTTAACAAATCACACGCACGCATACATTTACTTTACTACCAGGTGGGATATGTTACTGGCTCGTAAACTTATGTGAACATGAAGGAAGCATTCCTAGACGTTTGTAATTATTATAAAAGAACTTGCTATAGTAAATCTGCGGGGATGAAGTCCTCTATATACTACTACAATTCCTCCACTATTCTATATACAAAGAATAATAGTGACTAGTGTGGAAGGAAGGTTGGCATTAAAAATGCACACATTAATATTGCAAACACGATGGGATTGTTGTTGGATGAAAATGATGGCATTGAAAAACGATCACCTGCCATGACACATCCTGGGATGCACACAGGTTTCCTAGACTTTCCTCGCTCTCTCTCTCTCTGTCTCTCTCTCTCTCTCACTAGAGTAGCTATATTTCTCCATTTGAAAAACTTTTTGAAAAATAACAGAGGATTTTCTTACCAACATTATTTACGCTTCATCTACATATATTTATACAATACGTAGTATTGCATACATGGAGCTTTAACGTATAATGTTTTCACACTCATGCTCCCCGCTCTGTGATCTTGGAAAGAATTCCAGTGACGAGTGTGGTGGAGGAGAGCGGGAGCAAACTCCTAATTTCCTCTCCTCCAATTAACAGGAGAAGAGAAGCTTGTGTCTAGCCAAGCTTAAATAACGTTAGATCTAACGAATGTGAACCAATACTGAGTTTTCTTTCCGTCATTGCACTTATTTATAATATGAAGATGATTATAGCGTGTATTTTTCCTATGGCCAACTATTAGGCAAGAGGATTGCATCCTACAGCATGGACGGACTTGTAACATGAAAGAAAGGATTGTAACAACAAGCACTACTAAAAGACGAAGATGAAATCTACAAAAGGGATTTTTTCCCGTACACAACAACATGCATTATGCATTCAGTTCCTGTACGACGACGTATTTTACAATCTCTGCTCTTGTGGATATGTGTATATATCATTGGAAGATGCGTAAGCGTATTTCCAGTTTTAAAAGGCTAAATCACTCTTTGCTATGAATCACGTTTTTTTTTCTCTCTCTCTCTTTCTCACTCACTCATTCTTTAATACAAAAATAATTTTTTGTTAGAAAAACTTTTTGCACATTTTTCTCATATAATAGTCATCTGTGACTCAGAGGTAGTAGCGTATAGTCAGATATATGGTGCTACCATGTAGGAGAAGCACTGTAAGAATTGATGGAAGGAGGTTGAAGAACGGAGCGATTATTATTTCGCTGTGTAATAATAATAACAAAAGACTTGCTAATAACTTGAGCATTTTTTATCAACTTATCTCAATATTATAGTCGAGCGTCTCATATTATTTATACAAGGATTCGTCGGAACCTGTATGTAGTAATATAGAGTATATAAGATATCTATAAAAAAATGAACAACTTTTTAACTTTGAATCTCTCAGCACGTATTACTACATACATGATATAACTGTTTTCCTTTCTGGACTTTATCTTCCCAACACAACTTTTCTGGTAACAATGACTGTAATGAATGTGCATACTTTCTCGAGTTCTACGAGAGAAAATCTTGTAAATTTTTATTAGTATGCTACACACACACACACACACACATACACATACCCACAGTATAGACAAGGTCTTTAGAAAATATCTACACACTCCAGATATTTGCAAGGAAAGAATCTTAGATATGAATGAACATACAATATCAGTCTGTTTACAAAGCTAACCAACCATGTAGAGTTGTAGGGACCAAAGCTGAGTATATACGAATGTACGTATGTGTGCCCGTATATACATAGGAAGTACGTGACCCAACGGTGTATATTATTCTGATGTATAGCAAAATATAAATTTACTTCCATTTACTACACATACATTACTGAGTTTTTCAAGTGGATCAAGTCAAAATGCTTGCAATTACTTGAAAAAGCTCCACTTAAACCATCGTTAGATCTTTTTACATCCAAATTCAAATTGCAGTGGGTGCAGGTATCAAAAGCCTCCAAGTACCTCCATTTTATATGGACTAACCAAATAGCTCTTAATAAAACCTTTGAAATTCACGACCAACCTGACAAAAGTGATTGAAAAAGAATTTCTCTCTCTCTCAGATACAGCACAGACTCAAATAATTCTTCACATACTTTAAAGCCTCCGCTAATATACTAGCATTCATCAATACCTTGAAGGAATAAAAAAAATGTAAGATATGCACTAGATTTTTTTTCTTACTTTTATACGAATCATTTTGATTTGAATAGAAGAATAAATTGCGGGTTTAAAACGAACCTTTTTTTGTCTATATGGTGTCTATAGTAATGTAGAGAGACACATGTGTATAAAAATACCATAGCAATAAAATTAATAATGAGGAGCATGATTTAAAGTTAACACTCATACTATTGCCAACAAGTTACTATCTACAGTGTACGGGCTATTAGCATTGGATTATTTTCCCATAGAAATGAACGGGACAGTGCTATTATATTAGAGAGAGAGAGAGAGAGAGAGAGAGGAGCAGATCTCAGTGGTGATCTTGTACAAGAGTAGCAACTATTATTGTATATATTTTCTAAACACGCAATAGTATATATACATACACATGCTATATAGGAAGGATTAGAGTCGGAAACCAAACAACGTCCATTGAATTTGCCATGGTTTTATCTCTCAACATCCGTCATCTCTCAATGCTCATAACTGACATTTCACACTAGTCTAATTTTATTTCATATCTCTCACGTTCTATTCTTCTCCTGGCAAGATTCTAATTCCGAGACTGTTAGTTAGTTAGCTTTTTTTCTTCATTCTGTGTACATATATATACGTTTATATATACACATTCCATTGTAATACTTGTATATGTAGCAGTAATAATCTCACGACTTACTGTATAATAGCCATATAAAATCAAGGAATGACAACAAACAATATTTGATATTGTCCCATGGTTGAAGATAACCGTTGAGGTGGATACATAATATGTATATATATATGCAACTACTGTAGGAGAGGAACTATGAGAATTTTATATAATTTTTTGTTATATAGACTCTCAACTACATCGCTGCAGTCCACTACTACTGCATTTGCAATAACAATTTAGGTTAGTTGCAGTTTGTCAAAGAGAAAAAAAATTACGAGGCTTCTTTTATTTATCTTTTTAGCATTGCTGCGGCTCTTGCGGAGAGAGAAAAACACACTTGAGTACATGGTTTAAATTAAACTATACAGGAGATGTTCAAGTAAAGTTGGCTCTATTATTAAGTGTGGAAAAAGTAGACAAAGTTATGGTATTGTGTTGTTGTCGTTGGTGACTATGGCTCTTTGGATTCTTCAATTATAGACAATAAAAAGGGTTAGCTCTTGGTTGCACACCCGCTAATAAAAACCCTGAGCGTGGTTTTCCTAGCCGAGGCAAGGACTTCTTTGAACAACTGTGGATAATGTGACAATAATCATAATTACAATGGAGAGTGCCTTCAGATATAACTGAGGCGACTCTTCACCGTTTCAAACCGGCCCATAAACTACGACTCTATAATATTTGTAGTAGTAGTAGCCGTGGTAGTGGATGAAGTTGAGAGGAAAGAAAGAGAACAAGAGGGAATAAAGGAGAGAGAGAGGAAAAAATCAGATGGGTCATTATTATTTTATGCGGACAATTTACTCCCGCCAATTACATTGTGATTAGCACCAAAAAACCCTATAGGCTGTAGGGTTATCATGAAATTATTTTCAAACCCTCCTATTCATGGTCATGAAGGAAGGTTTGTGGGGAAGAAACTTTGACAGATTTATTTGAAATTAACGGAGTTTCCTTTTTTTCCCTTGTCTCATCTCCTTCGTCTTCTTCCTCTCCTGTCAACCACAGTAGTAGTGGTGCTAACAGTATATAGTTACGACTTGGCAGTTATAACGAATATAAAACTTCATGAATGTATATATATATATATATATAAGTCATATGTGGGATTATGTACATATGTAATTTACATGCATGTATACTATGGAATTATTATGTCAAAATTTTTTTTGATTTCCAAGGGCCCTGTCATGTATGAGAGGCAAACCGGAAGGAATTGTCTTGAAAGATAAGGAAAAGCCAGGGAAAGAGCTGGGGAAAAAAGTGACAGGCTCCGTAATCATAATTCCTTGTATCAAATTATATTACGTTATTATTATTTTTCACAAGAAAAATATGACTTTTCCTTCTATTTTCTTTACATTTTTAATCCTACCCGAAATGTACGAAATTTCCTGACATTTTATTGAGTTTTCTCTCCTGTTTTTGTCTAATTATTTTCTCCAAGATGATAAAAAGGATTTTTTTTGTGTGGGGGTGAGAAAAAATTTAGGAAAAATGTCATTTGTAGTTTTCAGAGATTTCATGGTTTGTAATCATACCCCGCCATCCAATTACTATACTATTTCCCTTGCTTTGTCATGTCATTTGGGATTTTTATGGTTGCGAAAAAAAAATCCTATGAAATTGTTAATTTTTTTCTTCTTCGTCTATTTTTCAAAAAAGGATGTCATGAAAAGTATTTTAGTACAAGGGAAAGGAAGGGTAGAAGGGAGGGTTTATATTTATTTAATATGTAAGATAAGGATGTGAAAGCTCTTTTGCGGCTCTTTGAGCTAATTTCAATTTTCCAGCATTTGTCTTTTCAAATTGAATTTAAGAAATAATAATAATTTACTCTACTTTTTTGGAAATTCTCTTTTTTCCCCTGATTGTTTTTTTTTCATACACACCTTTCAAGATATAATTATTTGTGTCAGTGTGAAATTTTTTTTGTCTTTGTTCATTCCTCCATGGTCTTCATGTTTGATGTTTTTGTAGTCTGCGTTTGTGGGATGATAATGGGAAAAAAGCTTAATTTTCTTTTTTGGGTGTAAATTGTGTGCGGCTAGAGCATTTTATTTTATGCATCGTTGCTGCTCCCAAGCTTTTTCATACACCCGCGCTCCTCTCAACCATTATATTGACAAGAATGGAGAGGGGGGAGAAAAATGTGGAGGAAATGGATCTAATTTAAAAATCTCAATTTAATTTCAACCTAGCCAAATTTCCTGTGTCATTCTCTTATCCAAATCCACATTTATGAAGTATCTATCAAGATATACTCCAGTTTCATATAAACAGAGTGTGCAAATGCTTTTTGTTTCATTTAAATCCTCCAAAACTTTTCAATTATCTTCCCTCAAAAACTTTCCGAAATAATAAGGAGTTAAGAAAAGAAAAGGAAGAAGAAGAAGAAGAAGAAAAAAAAGAAAAACCTACTGCCCTGATTGTAATTGATACTATTCTCATGGTCATATATTTGTATTGAAGTAAGTGCATTCTTACTATAGTAAGAATGCACGTCATTTTATCAACATAGCCATATACGTATGATGATCAGACACGGATTTTTCACACATCATCATAATAATAAGTTCCTTCAGCCCATGCATACATTACAAAAGTACTCTAGTGGATTTTTCTTCTCCTTACACCAACAACTCCTCCATCCTTCCTCATACAACTATTACACTTTCTTGATTCTGTGTATTTTGTATGTACAAACATATAAAATAACAAACATATATGTGTGTACATGTATTTACATAGGACTCACATCACAATACTCAATTATATCCCAGCAGCTATAAATACAAAACTTACGGTGTAGTTAGAAATCTTGGGATAACGATATATATATATATAAAGTTTTAGAGAAAAACAGCCCTAAGCCTATTACTACTAAAGCAGGGCAGATTATTTGAGTGAAAATTATATAGAAACTTATTTTTCATTGTATTGAAGAAGAAAAAACAGGTGTACTCGTCTGAAAGTGTATTAAGGAGGGACGGTACGGTGCCGGTACTAGAGCGTCAAAAATTCCCTAGGTTTTTTCGCATCATGTGTCTATACGTATGTATAATTATGTATATAGGCACGTCTATGTATAATAACTAACTTGCCAGTACATTTCAACTTACATGTCTTGAGAAGAAAGTCCATGGGAGTACAGTAGTATGTATATTTAAACTGTGCCTTTGATGAGTAATAATAATTATTATATCTAAACAGCATGAATGTGTATCGAAACTCGTGTAGCTATTGTTACGGGAAGACACCACCAAGAGGGCGAGAGAAAAAAAAATGTAATGGGTGAATGGAATAATTATTTATCTTTGAGGAAAGATGAGCATATGCTTCTCACATATACATATTTACTCCTCTTCCTCCATGCTACTGAACTAGTAACCACCTATGGTAGAAATGATATAATTACTGTTAAAAGCACACCTTCACAAGAAAAGGAATAGTTGAAGCGTGTAGGTTCTTTTTTTCATAGAAAAAACCCATACATACACACGGATCTCCACTCTATATAGTACATTGATTAATAGAACGAATATATAGGAGATGAGTTTGAGCAATATGAAATACATATGACAGAGATTGGGTGTCTTACCATAGGCAAAAATCCCTATGTTATTATTTCCGGGGATATACACTAGAATAGTCCAAAAAAAGGAGGGCAGAAGAAGCTGAGAAAAAGAGCCGGAGGTAAGAATTACACTGAGAGAGAGAGAGAGATAGAGAAAAAATACATAGAATGGCATCATTCAAAAGCACATGTGACAAGATATTGTTAAAAAATTGACTCTTCTCTTCTTGATCAAGTAAAATACATAGTAGGGAAGGAGCAGATGAGGGAGAAAAATAACAATGAGTTTCAATATCGACTCTCCTATAGCTATATTATATCCTAAGAAATAAGGGAAGGATAATGAAAAAAATGCATTAAAGTGAACAGTGTGACTAGACACGACTTGAAAATTAGGGACTTGGGGAGAAATTTCAAAGAAATAAATTTACTTTAATTATGTTCGGTTTGAAATGAACGTGCGAAAATTTTGCAGAAGTAGCGTTATGATATGAACCCCTTGTCTTGTCTTGTCTTCTTCCCTTCTCTCAAAAACAGTATCTTTTCGTTTAATTTCAAGCAAAAGATCCTACACGGGAGATCCTAATAAGTATGCATATTTATGTGTATGTTATAACATGTATTTATACACATAGGTATCTACATAATTTCTCAGAAGAGCTTATTCCCTGGGACGGTTCTCATAGGAGAGTGGAGGAATTTGCACATTTTTTTAAGTATAAAGTTTCAAGTAGTTGATTACAATTTTGCATGGAAAAACCGTATATTTTCGTAAATTATGATTGCACGTTTAACTACATGTTGGAATACTTGGAATGAGATATTACTGTAAACGAGTATCATATTATTGTTGGGTTTCATATAGGCGGCCTCATATGTCATACACAAATGGATTTAAATATGAGCACGACCATTTCTTAAGAGGAAATAAAAGCCCGTACTTTACTTATATTACAGGCCTTTGCAATAGTAGTAGTCAATATTGACAAATTGCAAGTGCCTTCTGTCCTTCAGTTCTTATTTACATCAACCCCTACATTTACATGAAGAACGTACATACTTAAAGTGACGTACATATATGGATAATTATATTTATATGTATTTGCATTGGAGAAGCTATTGACAGAAAAATAATTTATGACATCTATACATACATGTACATGTATGCTTATATTACATAGGGAAAACTTGCTAAAAAGTGCAATTTAAAACCATGAATATCATTAAGAAACCTTTGTAAAATATCCAAGCTTTTGATGGAGATTTGTAGGTGAAAAAAAATTTGCAATGGAAATGACATATCTGCATATATAGATATTTTATTGCAAATTTAAAAAGCTTTGTAGCAAGGAGTCCCCATGAGTTTATGGACTTATTGTAATGATTGTGAGAGAAGTAGATAGAACAAGGTGTGGGGGATAAACGTGCATTGCTCATTTGACCAAAATCAAAATATTTGCCTTTAATCCCAGTTATCACCCTCGCTTTCCATCATTATCATTGTACATCACGACCATGTGCCTCCCTGCCTTCTCATAGTAGTAGACCCAACTGGAAAGGAATTATTGGGGTTGTTGTGTTGTATTGTTGGTAACCAAACCAACCAACAACACACAATATCATCATGAGGACTAGTACTGCTATACAGGAATGAACGTAATTTTTCAAAATGAGCATCCTTGTTTTTTTAAAGCAAAACTGCTGGTTTACACACAGAATTAAAGGAGATAATGGACTGAGGTTAGGAGTTTTTTCCCTATATCTTAATAAATTTTAACTTTTCTGGTTACTAGCCAGAAAAATAGGAGAGAGAGAGAGAGAGAGAGGCTTGTCAGTCAGGAAATGTGATAGTAGTGAGTTTTTGGAGGGAGTCTTTTTGAGTGAGGAAAAAATAATACCAGAGCTTCAAGTCTATACAGGTGCAAATTATGATGCATGGAAACCACAGGAATCGTGATCCAGATAATTCTTTAGGACTCACACTCTCTATGACTAGTCAAAGACTCTTCTTCTTCTTCTTCTTCTTCTTCTCTTGGAACAAGAAGAGTTAAAGGGAATGATGAATTTGTTGACGATCATTCCCGAAAAATCCCAATACTTGGAAAGAGATGAGCGGAAGGAAAAGGCATAAGTATTAAGAATTTTCAAAGAGAACTGGTTTTTAGCATCCGCACTTCTTCATTGGCACGTTGCTTGTTTAAAAGGTCCGTGTGTTTTTTTCCCTTCCAAACTGACCGCTATAGTTTGCTCCGTCATCATTTAGCTTTGAATAGGTATAAAAACTAGTCATTTATCCCTAGCTATTTAGTCACCACATATACATCCAAAGATCCAAGATTTTATGGTGATAAAAAGCTGGACGTACGTGTACTCAAGCTGGGTAGTTTAGTTGTTAGCGGTGGAAGGGGCAGGAGATGGTTAGAGATGTTCCTATGCTGCTATGCTAACTATGCTTAAGATTTTTTTCCAAGTGTCAGAAGAGTTGTCTGGTGATATTTTCCTCCCAAAATGACATTCATATGTACACGTTGTATGTAGATATGGAGGCAATTACATGTCCATTAACTTTATCGACGGATGTTTGCAAAGGTAGTGCGCATCTCTCTCTCTCTCCCCTCTATAGCTGAGTGAGAAGATGCTCAAATTTAAGTATCTCTATAGATATGTATATTACATGTAAATTAGTACATTACTCTTCACGATCTCTTCCACCCCCCACCATAGGCCAATGATTCGCGGAAAGGTTGAAACAATGAGAATTACCAATCAAGTGGAACAAATGACGGAACGTGAGGAAAGCAACCACGATTTGCTACTCCTTCTGTGGAAAATACCCCCGTACATACATCTACTCAAAATAGTACAGTATTATTTCTATAATGGTATGAGAATGCCTGGGCTTTTAGTTCTTCTTTAAAGCATTCCAAAAACTATACGATGCACTTGTACTAAATTCTCGGGTAAATGATTCATGAGTCTTGATTCACACTCAATTTCAAGAGGGGGTGCATCTCTTCTTCCCAGGCAATAAGTCATCTATTTTTAAATGTCGTGTGTTTATATTTTCTATGTTGAGAAAATGCCCTGGGACAAAAGCCTCATTTCAACTTGTAGCTAGGTTAGGTTTGAACGTTGAAATCAATGACATTTATATTTCCATGTTAATATCAAGTTCCTTCCTTTGAGTCTGACAAATCCACCTCCCTTTAATGGGCCAAGTTTCCCTGGTGAATTACCTCATGCTCCTTCGTCGTCTCTCCCACACACAAGACATAATTTCCTGGCTCTTCTCAGCCACTCAGAACTCAGATTAGATTCTAGTTACAGATTAAAACTCATTTGATCAATCAATTTATAGGCATCGGAAAGTTTCTACTCCTCCTCACCTCACAAAAGTTCTGAGCAATGAATTGAATTAATTTGACAATTCCATGAGAAAGGACGGATCTGAAGGAGGATGAGATTTCTTTGGGGACTTTTGTGCCCAAAGGAGCTGGAAGAATTTGATTGGATTCTTATTAACTTTGAGAGTCGCGTGGATTTCCCTTATATTGGCGAGATGAGTAAATTATGGTATTTATATTTGACATCCTTGTCTTCCTCATTTCCGTCTTAATAATTAAACTACCTTTCCAAGATTATTATTAATTTTATATGGCTGGGAGCCACACGGTTAAAATCTGTGGATTTCACAGTTTCTAACTACGAAAGCGTGTGGATGCTTGTAATTTCCATAGAGATTGCACACACACGCAAGGGAACCAGGCTCTCGAAATAAGCCCTCATTTCAAGCTCTACATATGTAAATCTCCTACCACTGCTCATTTCCTACTGCGGAACTACGAATGTTTTAAGTTTAGTTGAAAGAACACTATAAACCATTATTGTTAGATTTATGCGAGAGAGAAAAAAAATAAGATGAGAGGCAGATAATTTAGAGAATGGAATTCGATTAATAATAAAAGAATAGGAGCAGAGGAAGGAAATTCCATGGGATTTAAAAATGTTTTTAATTTCCCTTGTGTGGATTGGATTCCGATTTGAGAAAATTCAGAGGAGTTTTGCATCAATGGATTTATTACATTATGTTGTTGGTGTGTGTGTGTGTGTGTGTGTGTGGCAAAAATTCCATGCATTTATGATTTTATGATTATAAGTGGGTTCGGTCCCCAAAGAGATTTTTCTCTATCATTCTCTGCGCCAGCTTGTGCAATGAAGAGTGGATTTTTTTACAAGGGCATTTCACGTATTCCAATTTTGACAAGTTGTTACACGCTATATCAGAAACTGATAATTCATGATAATTCACTTCAAGTAATTCCACGCTTGGATGACCACCTCCTATTTTCCCTTTTCTTATAAATACTACACTATGCACAGCTATATGGAACCAATGTGTTTAAATTTGGACATTAATGCATAAAGGTGTTCAATTTTACATAATTACATTGGGTTTACATATGATTTTTCATATGTATATCAATATGTTTTTTGGGATGCATTGTATACATGTGAGTGTGTGTGTGTGTGGCAGGGTGAGTTGTAGGATTAGTTGAAGAATAGTTTGATTGAGCATGTGCTTTGAGATAATAGGCACCTTTAAACCCTCCAAGTTAAAAGAAGAGATGACAATAACGATTCTCGTCATTACGGGAATGTGGCTCTGATCCTCATTCCAACCCCAGCCCCAACAACGCATATGAACACAAACACATGCACATAGAGCAGACAATCTAATTGAACACAATGGCACCCTAAATGTAATAAAATTGTTGTTCGGACTTGAACCAGCCGTGGAAAAATGGAGACATCATCATCATCATGGTTCAAGTCATAAGTTTCCTAAATGGGGTTATATGCCTTCGCATTGCATGTTTATATATCTATGTTGTTGGAGTAAATGTAGAGCTAGGTTATTCATATGTAGATATTATAGTTGCATGCATGTATGTATTTGTGTGTGTGTATCCATAGAAATAATGAGGGTCTGGACGACTTGACAATGGTAACTCTCCGTCATCTGACAGTTCCTCTTCCAACCAAGGAACAACAACCTAGTGACCTAAAGTTGTTATCATCCGCACCTCCCAATGCACCAGGCGTGGGCTTTTTCTGATTTCAACTTTAAAAACTATAACTTAATCAACATCTCTGAACGTGACGAGTATTATTTTTCGAGGTAAGTCTCCCTCCCAGCATGCACTCACACACACACACACACACACACAAATACAAGTCACATGTTCACATGCAAGTAATAATACAAATGGATGCCTAACATTTCGACTAATTACAAAACCCAGGAACCACCTCTCTCCCCATGGTAGAGATGCACGCATTTGAAGCAAGCCTATCTAGCTCTATCTCTCTCTCAGCATTGGCAATTAGGATGGAATAGCATTTACCCTTCAAATAGTATTATCACAGACTGGGAGAGTAATCTTATAACATTTGTAAACTTTTACACATGATCTGCACCCAGACATGTACTTAGACAAGTACATATTAACGTAAGTACATGTAAATGTTTAGAAGTAACTATACATTTTATGCATTTTAATGTAAAAGCACATAAACACATGGAGAGTAAAGTAGCTAGAATTTCCTTGTGCGCTGTGTACAAAATCACATCTCCCCCGGTTTAATTCTCGACAGAAGGAGGAAAATGTGCCTAAATTAGAAAGTAATTCCCCGAGTTTTTGACTAGTTAACATATCCTCTCCTCCCGACACTTTCCTCTCCAACTAAAAGCGGATGAGATTGTAACCCTTGAACATTTTTTGGGCTTCGGAGGAAGCCTAATCAATTTCAACCCTCACATACTAGCTCTCTTCAAACCAAAACTTTTGCACATTTCATTCTCACTCAACCTTCACACATTGAGCACACACGTTCAAGCTCCATAGCTCATACATCTAAATAAATCTACGCTCCTCATTTCCCGTCAAAAAAGACACCCTCATCGGATCAAGCCTCCTTTTTTTCACACAGCAACCCATTGAAAAGCTTCAGGCTCAAATACATATTCTTTACAGCTTCCAGCCGTGCCCTCTGCTTATAAGATATTTTATAAAATATCCACTGAACACGTATCAACTCTTCCCAAATTCACCCTTTAGATAATCATGAACCGGAAGTTTGGAGAAACCACACGTTGATTAATGTCAAATTGTTTCCATCTTAATGACTCCCCCCCCCAACAGATTTGTTACCAAAATAAATAATTATTTCATAATGACTTCCCTATAGATATAAACCCTATAATCCTTCTTTCTCAGGCATTGTATGGAATTACAAATCCAGTCCATATTTTAGGTTTACGTGATTAACAAACAATTATTATTACTCAGCTTTTATTACGAAACTGTCTATAACACTGAGTCCAATTTTGAGCTCCCGAAGTTTTTTATCACATTTATTACTGTGGACATTGCGTATCTTTCCAGGTGGGGAATGGAGTGGAAAAAGATACTAAAACGTCCAGCCTTTTAGGGAGCAATGTATTTAAGTAAGCACATTAGAAAAATCATGTGTGTCACATAAATGGAAGATTTTCGCAGCCATCGAGATTGCTCGTACCTTTGAACAACAAGGAAGGATGGAGTCGTCAGTGGTGAAGTCAGTGACAGGATCTATGAGAGTAAAGGAAAAAGGAGTAGGGATATGGTGAGAAGATAAAGGGGAGTAAAAGCCCATCTCTGCATTTTAATCGGTTCGAAAATAGCATTTGGTTGGATTTTTCTCCCCACTAAACTCAAGTATCCTTGTCACCAAAGGCTCACATGAGTTATGCAAATGTTCATTGTTATGTCGGAGAGAACTCACTCATTGTCAGTTCTAAGGCCCAGAGTAGAGATGTTTAACTCTGTGAATTTGACTTCCCCTCCAACTACTGTAACTATAGTTGACTTCCCCTCTCCTTACTATACACCATGTCAAATCCAACCTAAACAATCAATTTATTTATGATCATTTTTAAATTTATGACTTTTCCGCACATTATTTGTCTCATGTTTGCCGAGAGACAGAGAGCGGGAGGAGTTTTTTTTCAGTGAAAATACATATATATGTATATTTTTTTTTACGTGCGCTAAAACTTTATGTAATATTATACCTTTGCATTATATCCTCAGAACGTGCCCTTTTATCCCCATATTTTAACAACTACAAGTATAGGGACAATAACTGGGAACCTAACATTACATACACACTTACTGGATCAAGAGCAGTTACGCTCATGTAATAAGCTATGATGAGGCAACATGTAGTTTGTCGTTCAAATGGATTCCATGTGTAAGTTTTAATGCCTTGCGTGGATGGTTGAATATGTAAATGATTATTATGCGCATGCAAATGCAACAATTACGCTAACTAAGCATGTACATCTCCTCTATAGTTTCCCAAACGAACTTTCCGAATATTATTTCCTCTGTATTTGAGGTTTGAAGAAGTGGAAAAAAAACTTTTTTTTTACTAGGCAACCTTGCATCATTATCCATGTACACACTAAAACTGCATATTATATAGCTCCTACCACCTATGCATTGCCACTCACCTCAAAAAAGTCCCATTGAAAAAAAAAGTCTGGTGTGTTGTCCACGTTGTTGGAGCTTATAGCACTAAGCACGCACAAACGCAAAATCTTGCGTGAATTTTTCTCCAACACAGAAATTATAAAATCTCGAGAGAGGTTTTTATTTTTAGTACAATGCCCCATAGCCTCCATACATCATATCGGTTACACATGCTAATCCCATATGAGGGTCATGATTTTATATGCAAACTTATCCAAACTACCCGTTATCGTAGCAAATGGTCAATGTCCAACGCATGTATACGCACCTACTTCCCATCCACATTTCATGTAGCTTTACAAGCTACAACAGCATTTTTAGTATTATTCTTCTAACCTTATGTCGAAAGAGTTCCATGGATGGATTTTACTAAAAGATTTGTTTCTTTTTCAGGTTGCCGGGACCTTCTACTGCGTCATACTGCACTCACGGTCATTTAAAAGTGCGTGTTTAAATATGAGTTGAACTAATCGATACAGATTAATATGGCGCTTGTAAATACTTTAAATTAGTTTCAAGATAAGGAGTATCAATGTATAGGAAGTAGGGGGAAAGCTATGGTGTGAGTATGTACATTTACCTATACATATGTACACACACCACTCATACGCACCTCTACGTATTATTGTTTACCATATGTGAGAAACAAAATTAGTTGTATACATTGTTCTTTTGCATTCCTTGTGGGAAAAAGAAAAAGTTCATTGAGACCTTTTCCTTAACAATAAGTCAAGAGAGAATAGAGAAGAGGAATGGAGACCCTCAGATTTTCCATGAACTCTTGTGTGCGTAAGGAGTCTCTGAAGAAGCCAGGCTCTTTGAATGTATGTGTGTGTGTATGTGGATGGAAGCATTTATTTATGTTATTCTGTGGAGAACCGCTTTCGTCTCTCACATAATTTATGTTTATTATTCATAGAGCTTCACTTATACACACAAACCAATGAATGTGGTAACAGTTTGTTCCCTCAGTTCGAATCTTTTCCAGTAACTAATAAGTATCTACATTTTAATGGCTGGGAGTTGCGTGACTAGCTCCTCCGTTCTCAGCACCCTTTTCTTCGGTTCCGTACATAGCTATATACAAACACTTAGATTTAAATGGTGTGTGTAGCCCAAAAGTGCGAGAGAAGCACAATAAGGCATCCTTATACAATTAGACATAGAAACTTAGGTCCAAGAATTAAGAGGGAGAGAGAAGAATGATCCATGCATAGGCATATATAGCCCAAAACTTGCCCAACGATTACTTATGGAGTGGTTCTCGTTAGTTATCAATGTGTTTTAAGTATAACGGAGGCCAGGAAGAATTTAAAGTGACACTGATTAGTATGCGTGAACTAGACATGTTAATAACTTATTGGGTTTTTGGTCACATCGCCGACATGAGAACGCACATAGCCACACTCACAGGCTACGAAGAAGATTTCCAGTTGGTCAGGTAGTAAATATCTATCTAACTCAACTATTGTAGCTCTGCTTGTGCTGTAGCTAAACTAGATGAGAGTTTGCAAATTTTTACAATAAGGAAAGAAGCATCTAGAAAAATCAGAGTTGAAGTTGGTTCTTGTCGAAAGGAAGACCAAAAAGAGTAGTCGTAGTAGTAGTAGAGGGAATATATGCAAATAAGATTCAGTTTTCTTGAGAGAGTAATTTGCAGGAGGGAGCCAAAAAACATTGTTACTGGGTAAACCTGATCCTCAAGCTAAAGTCTAGGTTTACCTTTAGTATACAGACTCAATGTAGATTGCTCAAGCTCAATCAAAGCCATGAGCATGGCAGGATGAATCATTTGTAACTTATTACAATATATAACTGCAGTGTATAATTATTCATACGTATGTTATATAGGTAAGGTATCATGTGCATGTGAGTGTGTGCCTATGTGTGCACAGGTAAATTCCTGCTCCATCAACAAGGTCAGGCTTTGGAGAAAAAAAATGCATCGATTTCAACTCCATCCAATATACTCAGCCATCCATGAATAAAGTTAAATACAACGGAGTAAAAGTTATTCAGAGACTCAGTCTTCCTGAACCAGCTATATAGATACTAAAGGGTATGTTTACATCCAATGGTGGAATGATGCTGCTGCTTTTTCACGTCAACCATGGATAGACTTAAATAAGACAGGTAAAAAAAACATTCACTCTTCCATCACTCAATGGAAAAATGACAATAATGTAAAAAGATGAGTTGCCACCGCCCAGTGACGTTCCTCATCATCCAAACCAATAACAAAAGGAATGGGTGGAAAAGTTGACATGAAGCATGATCGAGTTTAAGTATAAAAACTTGCAAATGTCTGACTCTATTCTCTTTTACTCCCGTTCCTCATAAATCCTATGTTGTTATAAAAGCTTCACTATACAAGTGACTGAGTGCTATGGAATTCTTTTGGGAAAGTTGAGCCACAAAAAGCAGGGGATTGGAGGGGAAAAGTATGCTGGATTCCAACATTTCCAACACTTTTGAAAAATCTTCTCACATTATCTTTAAATCCACAGTAATTTTTTAAAATTCATCCCCTTGTCTCCATGCTCACAAGAACAATTAACTACACGTTAGCAACTAAACTCTGTCTAATTAACGACAATGCCAGGCCCATGGACTCATTCAAACTTTCAACGCCATTGGGAAGGATCGAAGAAATTTGTCATTGATTCAAATCAAGGAAACATGAAATGCAATTGAAATGTCGTGAGTATTAAGGGATACGTTCTGATATACACAAAAGTACAAATGCCTTCAATAATACATGTAAGTATACACAAGGGAATGCATCCAAGCCAAAGAATTTCTCATGCTTAAGGAAATTGCAGTGATTTGGTGAGCATGGTAAGGAATGGGAAAATATACGGAGAGTACAACAATGAGATTATTAGCATGCTTATCATGTTTCGGAGCTCTACCTACTACGTATGTAACTTTGGATGAGGAAGAGGTCCAAGTACATTTCTTTCCTACGTGCTCCTACCTTCTTACATATAAAAGTTCACATAGTACACACAAAATATGTATACAGTGTGTACATTACATATAAATATGTATATGGAGAGAGTACGTTGTGAAATACATATATATGTATATCATATACATCACATAATCTCATAGACTCATCAGTCATAAACTTTGTCTAGTGTATAGGTTTGCAGTAATTAACTCACTTGATGAGTAGTTCACTGTCAATGCTGCAAACTGGCCCGGCAGGTCAGAAAAGTGCTTGTGTGTGAACACTACTTGAGCCACGAGTGTGTGTGGTGGTTTTCTATGGCCATTGGAAATGACCGTCATAAGAACACCATAAGAGTAACTACACACTCTAGCCCCGACAATAATAATAATGAACGCTCCCATATTACATGCCATATGATTTTGGGAAGCTATGAGAAAGAGAGACCTTTGGGCTGTACTTAACGTATTATTACATACTTCAACTCGTCTCTCACCTTATATCTCTTCCAGCAGCCCATTTTTTATTTATTTTTTCGTACCTTCCAACTCTATTCATCATACATATCTCTACATATGTCAGAAAGGGCAACATTTTGCAACATCAAAAAGTATCGCGAAGAAAAATCCATTGGGAACATTTCCTTGGATTCCCTTTCCATTGCATTGTAATGGTAGTAACAAGTTCATATATATTCTCTCTGTACTTTACCAAGTTACAAGTCTTGGGAGTCATGCCAGTTGTGTACTGTGAGTAAATACGAGTCCTCAAGTCTACGAAGATGAGAGAGAAAAAAATGAAGCATTTTCAATAATTTTCCCCGTGTCGAGTCGGACACTTGTAGTAGTCTTTGCTCTTCTAGCCAAGAGGCTACTGCAGATATACTGCCTGTCATTATCCAGTAGTTTATGAGCGTCAATTCTCATTTCCTCATAGTAAATAACTGGACCGTCGAGCGTCCAACTTTCCTCTGTATGAATTTAAGTGCATGTATGGTGCGTGTATGATAATGAAATAATATATATCTCTAGATTCTCTTACCTTTGGCCAGCATCAGAGGCTTCGTTGATGGTAGAACTCATTTTGGAAATGACTTTATTCAATGGATTTTTCAAATG